>JAODAC010081477.1:0-45343 GCA_027575185.1 Mimaenictus wilsoni | reverse complement strand
AATTTGATCTGGCCCGCATTGTCAGATGAAAATTGAAAATTGGCCCTATGCTGAAAAAAGTTGCCCACCCCTGATTTTGAAGAGTGGTTGATCTCTTGATGTGTGGTTTATAGGTGTGGATTAATGAGAATTGTAATTGTGATTAATTGTGAATAATGAGAGCCCACCCCGGGGACTCGAACCCCGTCCGACTGCGTGATAAGCCGAAGCACTATCGACTGTGTTGCCCAGGTGGGCCTCCTTTTTTGATTTTATCGAGCATCGACTTTTTCAGTGTTTCAATTACTCATTTTAGAGACTAATTTATTGATAAAGAGACGAATTCACTTTACTGTCCGTCCCCACGGAGAATCGAACTTAGGACCTTGCGTATACCAGTCATTGAACATACTACTTAGCTAGAGCTTAACTTAAGCTATCCACTTAACTTGACAAGAGAACTAGACCAGTCTTGAACATTACTTTTCGAGCATATTCGATGAATAAACCCAAATCAGCATGTGACATTTATTAGCAGGATCCCATGATGAAACATGCGTTCAATCTGAAAGACGTCTAACTTTGTACACATCTTGAGGATGCGTAAAATGCACATACACACGAATGCTATAAACATGCAGTAAAATTACCTAATCAATGCTAATGCGTAACATGAAGATTCCCCGTCGACGAGTCGAAGAGTCAAAGACTAGCGTTGTTTTTGAACTAGCCGAATAGTTGAGGAATACACGCTAAGAAAAATTCTCGAAAAACCGATTTAAAAATATTAAAAATTATAGAAATTATATTTGTACTAACAATAATTGACAACAAATATTTATAACTGTTTAAAACATAAAAAACTAAATTACTTGACTCGAAATGATCGAAAATGAATAATTCATAAGCAATAAGCAGGATCAGTTGAAATTATTTATTGTCGCAATGTGCAAATTCAAAATTACATATGGTAAACCTGATTTATATTATTGCCTGTCGCCTACAATCAAATGAATTTAATGAAATAACTTTGAATTTAAGAACAAAACATTATTTGTATGGCATTCTGCGTATTTTACGAGTTTTCGTTGATTTATTAATAACTTTTCTTCAATCGTTCTTCTTTATACATACAATATGAGTAAATTCTTTATGGTTATGTTTATATTTATATTTATTGTTTCTTAATGTATAGATTCTATCAGATTTTTGTCATCTATCGCTTGGTAATTTGTACATTCGCATATTTATGTATATAAAAATATCTTATCAAGATATTCAATCTTTATTGGTCAATTTGTTAATTTATAGATTAATCAATTGTAATTATCATCATAATTTTAGGATTATTTGGCACTTGTATTGGTTTATAATAATTTTCAATGACATTAAAAAAAAATTGTATTTTTGGTCCTGAGACCTGGCCATCGGCCATACTGGTCCTTCAGCCTGAATTTATTTATTACGTATTTTGTATTACATGTTATTATTGTGATTTGTATCATGTAAATTGAGTGTTGTGGGTTGCGCACATTTGCGATTGTTGATGTCGGGTGTTGATTTTGAAGAATGGTCGATTTCTTGTTGTGTGATATTTTATAGGTGTGGATTAATGTGATTTTTTGTGAGTTGTAATTGTGAAGTAATGGGTGCCCACCCCGGGAACTCGAACCCCGTCCTGCTGTGTGGTAAGCAGAAGCACTACCGACTGTGCTGCCCAGGTGGGCTCAATGACATTATTTTATTGGTGTTTGAAAAAATGTATTTTTGGTCCTGAGACTTGGCCATCGACCATACTGGTCTTTAAATCTGGATTTACATTTTTTATGGTTTTTTAATGTATTCATATTTACATGGTACTATTGTGATTGTGATGTTGTTGTATCATGTGTGTATTGGATGTTGAGGGCCGCGCACATCTGCGATTGTTGATTTTGTGATTTTTCGAAGAGTGCTTGGTCTCTTGATGTGTAATTTTTATAGGTGTGGATTAATGTGACTTGCAATTAATTGTGAATAATAAGTGCTTACCCCGGGGACTCGAACCCGGTCTGACTGCGTGGTAAGCCGAAGCACTATAGACTGCGCTGCCCACCTTTATTGGCGTAACCACTGCCCATACCTATCTTCCTGCTTTCTTCCCAATACATATCTTTGTTCATATAACATATGATAAATAAATAAATAAATAAATAAATAATAAATCAAAACAACAAATAGTTACACCAAACCATTTTTTTCTCATAGCCGGACACACGTAGTAATCCCCAGTGAAGCTTCCCTTCTTCGCCATTTTTATCTAATCACCCCACGATCAGATTCATTCCCTCTCCCAACCTTGGTACCTTTGGTACAAGATATAACAGGCACAGCATTAAAAACTATAGTAGCAACGTGTGTAAAATGTCTCACGAATTGTCCTCTTCAAGATATACAAGATGACCCAATATGTCCGGGTGATACTAACGTAAGGATTAGTGACTCTTGCAAAACTTGTTACTGTGGGAGCACTACCCATCTGATCAGATACTACGATATACAGATAATTAATACATCCAGCGTGAATGTCGTCAATTATGAAGATTATGTGAATGAATATCATTCTGTTATCACTGGTTTGGCGTGTTTTGCTGATTATTTTGTGCAGCATGCATCGAGAAGGATAAAAGACGTTTACGAGCAATATATACAGGGTAAAATTAACATGTAGGTTTTTTTATTGTTTTAAACGAGTACAATTACATGAAAGATATATATTCGAAAAAACCATCTACCCAATTCTGTGTGTAGGTATTGTAATTTTACATTTACATTTTCATATTTCATATTTGTAAATTGCATAAGAACTTTAATTTTTGCTGAATATTTTCCATACTTTTCTATCTTTTGCTAGTTTCTTTCCTTCTTCTATTGTCCTTTATATTCCTTTCAATCTTAATATTTCTTCTATTTGCTTATCCCATGTTTTCCTTGGCTTTCCCTTCTTTCTCCTTCCTTCCATTCTCGCCTCCAACAATTTCCTCATTTGACTCTCGTTATCCATTCGTTTCAAATGTCACCACCACTGCAACTGTTACCCTTGTTTAAATTTCTCGATCCCTTCTATTTCTGGTTCATTCCTTATGTCCATATTTCTAACTTTATCAATTCTTGTGGTTCCTAAAACGCTTCTTAGGTTTCTTAATTTCTTAATTACTGTTGCCCTTACTTTACTCTCATCTTTCGGTGTTATGTTCCACGTCTCGCTCCCGTATATAAGGTTTAATGAATAGTTTATTTTAAAAGATTGATAAATGTTCAAGTCATGCGCTTATGTTTGGCAAACCCCAAGATTAATATTAAAATAACTATGGTTAAATTCTTTTTGGGAGTGTGTGGCGTAGTGCTTACGCACCAGCATGGTAACGCAGAGGTTCCGGGTTCGATTCACGGTATCGGTATATCTAAGATCTCGCACTCCAGGCTTTCCCAAGTCCTGAATAAGGAGGAGGGTTGGGCGATGGACCTGCAACTCTTCCCCGTAAAAACAAACATATGCTAATCTACGTACGGTGAGAACCGATTAGGCGGGGTGTAAGCTAACGTGATCGGAAGGCGTTGTTAAACGCCATACAACCGATAAACTACTAAATTCTTGCCGCTATTAGAAACAAGAAACAGAGTTTTTATTGCACATTGTCAAAAATAACCGGTAGTCTTATAAATTTAATGCATTTTTATTCCTTTGACATTAATATAAGACATTAATAGGATGAAGATATTAGATTACAATTTAATACAATGCAAGGTGTTGCCAGGAATGAATTATAAAATTTGGCATTTCCAGATTATTGAGATATTCATATTATTTATATTAAAGGCATATTTGGCTGGCATTCCAGCCTTCGTGTTAACCATTACACTCTTACAAAATTAAATAAATAATAACAACATAACACAAACAATAACCCATCCATAAAACTATATTTATAAAAGTACAGTTATCATCTCAGGATCGTCTATCTCAATTTCTTTTCCGACACCATTTCTTGGTCTACGGTTACTGACCACGAGGTCCCGGGTTCGATTCTCGGTGGGGACGCATAGTAAAGTGAATTCTTCTTCTTATCGTTAGAGTTAGCCACTAATATGACTAATTACATTGAAAAGTAATTGAATAGAGCTAATGACCATAAGCCATGAACATGATTTTCTCTTATATTTTTGCGAATACATGCAAAAAGTTCGGATATCGCGTGTTATTTCCTGAACCGTTGCTGTAATCGGTCTCTCGAAGTGCTTAATCGACTTTTTTTCACGAAAATAAGTCGTTTAAGTTCATCTAAACATTATTTTCTCTTATATTTTGGCGAATACATGTAAAAAGTTCGTATATCGTGTGATATTTTCTAAACCGTTGCTGCAATCGATCTCTCGAAGTGCTTAATCGACTTTTTTTCACGAAAATAAGTCGTTTAAGCTCATCTAAACATGATTTTCTCTTATATTTTGACGAATACATGTAAAAAGTTCGGATATCGGGTGATATTTTTTGAACTGTTGCAGCTATCGATCTCCCGATGTGCTTTATCGAAGTTTTTTCATGTAAATAAGTCGTTTAAGCACATCTGAACATGATTTTCTCTAATATTTTGGCGAATGCATGTAAAAAGTTCGGATATCGTGTGATATTTTCTGAACTGTTGCTGCTTAATCGACTTTTTTCACGGAAATAAGTCGTTTAAGCTCATCTAAACATTATTTTCTCTTATATTTTGACGAATACATGGAAAAGCTTAGATATCGCGTGTTATTTCGTGAACCGTTGCTACAATCGATCTCTCGAAGTGCTTAATCGACTTTTTTTCACGAAAATAAGTCGTTTAAGCACATCTGAACATGATTTTCTGTTAGATTTTGGCGAATACATGTAAAAAGTTCGGATATCGTGTGATATTTTCTGAACTGTTGCAGCTATCGATCTCCCGATGTGCCTTATCGAATTTTTTTTTCATGAAAATAAGTCGTTTTTGCACATCTAAACATGATTTTGCTTATTCCATGACAAGCAGCCCTCCAGTCTTTTCCCACAATATTCCTTCCTTCAAAATACCTTGCCAGATGCTCCAATGTATTCAACCCTGCCATACAAAATTCACATTTCGTGTATTCCTGACCCATCCAGACCTTTCTGCCTCTCTCCTCCGAACCACTCCGAAACACTCTCTCCAGCCTTTGCCAGCAATGCCAATTTTTGACAGGGAATGACAGCTTCGGAGATTATCTCTGCAGTGTCGAAAAGAGGGCCACAAGTGGAGTGTGCGTATTACAGGGAGAAGGATACGCCAGAGGACATATTCTTTCACTACAGGCGATGGAAGAAGTATAGGTCCAGAGCCACGACAAGAATGGCTGCACCAATCAGCGCGACGAACGTAATAAGCAAAATGATAGCTAACGAAGGAAATTGGGCAGTCTTTACGGCCTCTGCGAAAACTCTTTTACAAGACAAACAGAAGTAGGAAACTGGCATTCAACTGAGCACAGGATCGTAGGAAACAAGTATGAGAATGAACATAGTGCGACAAATGAGGCCTCTCAACTTGCTCCGGTAAATGCAACGTCGGCAACTTTAAAAAAAAGCAATGCCTTCTCAAATTCGCTTCTGCCCCTATCCCCAAACTACTAGGACCTCCTCCCGATAACTTATACCCTTTCGTTCGTACCCTGGGCACAAAGTAGCTCGCGCGAAATATTTCCACGAAGACTGCAACAGAAATCTATAAAACAATTTGCCGACTTCTTCTTGACTAACCAAGCACAAACTATTGACTAAGGCTACTAAATGCGCCCTAAAGGAAACAAATACTACTGAGACAATATCGCTTAAGTCATTCTCAAACTTAGGTATCTTAGAAATCCTCTTGACAATCGACCAAAAACATTGTTTCATGAAAATTTTTAGAATACTCTTACCTTGAATCGTAAGAGAAGTTCAATCCCTCAATTCTTCTTTAACTTCTGTAAATTTTATGTTTATCTAATTATTTTGTGGGTTTGTAATTCTAATCTTTCACTTATACCATTATGAAATTTATTTATTTTAGTAGTTTTTAAAAAACAAAATGTACTTTCTCGACAGAAAGACCTAGAGATCAAATATTTCATCTCTTAACATTTCTACATTGTTTTTGAAGAGTTTTCATTCCCGAAAACACTCTAACACTATATATATATATATGAAAATACGATTATAAACGATAATCTTTCCTTTGAATCGTAATTATGATTCAGAAAAAATCCTAACAATACAGTTTAATAAATCTGAAAATCCGCAAAAGAAACGACAAGAAATAATGTCACATACTTTAATCATCAAGACAAAGCCCGCACACTCTGTCATGTAAATCTTCGCATCGCATCGCCATAAATCGTAAACTGCGCAAGCTTCTGGTGGTTGTCGTCTGCCACCTCCTCGGCGAAGAGACTTCTTCAGCTTCCTCGTCTCTCGCGTCGCACCCGCCCTCCTTTGGTGGGTTCGACTCGTCAATCGCCGGGGCAGGTTTGATTCTGGGTGTCGTCAAGCGGCCGCTAAATAGCAGCCGGCTATTTAATTCGGGCGCTCGACGTCTTCGGCCGGCAATTCGCGGCCACCCGACGCACGGTGTCCATCGCCACGGAAAAATCACCAAGAATCGTATCGTCCCGTATCGTCCCGAAGAAAGATAGTAATTTTAAATCGGCGACAGAACTGAGAATAACACCATAGTGACTACCGAAACTCGAAACACCAAAAATTGGACCAATTTTATTCCATGTAAGTACCAATAATTTTTTATACAAACATTCCAACTGAAGTTGGAAAACAAAATGATTTTTGGACAAAAAATAGAACAAAGTAGGGGAAAAGAACCAACTAATAAAATTTTAAACTAATAAACTACCTAAAATAAAGATTAGCAGTAGTTATACGTTATGAAAAGGTTAACAAAATTTGAAAAGTGAAGAAAATTTCGTAGTAAAGCCCAAAATGGATTTAAATTATTGTCCTCTTGCTCTCTTGCTTAACTAGTTTTGAAATAATTTAAAATGAGTGTAAGATGGATTAGGATATATTCCAGCATTTTTTTTCCTTTCTTTGCTTTTTCTTGAATGTTGTAAAGTAATAATTATAAAATGCTGAGCTTTTTAACCATACTTATTGTTAGCGATTTTCATGTAGCTATCGCTTTTATTAATGCAAAAAAAAAACTACAAATCTAATAATAAGAAAAATCCTATGACAACTACCAGATGATATATACAAGCCATCCATCCACAAATAATTTCAAGTACATCGGTTGAATAGTTTTCGAGATATTTTGGTTACCGATTTCAAAAACAGTTTTGTGAAAAAAGAAACTGGTTAAAACTTCGTAATTTCTTGGATTTTTTTCTATTAAATAAACTAACTAACTAAATAATATTTAAAGAAATTAAAGCTAAAATATATATTCATTAATTAGAATATCTGCGATTAATGAAACCTAGAAATAAAGGCTTTAACTCAGAGGTTTCCAAACTTTGTACAGATGCACCTCCGTTTTTTTTAATACACTTTTGGTTGGGTTATGTTTAAATTCTGTATTTCTGATAATGTAATGTCATAATATACGTATTCAGAAAAATCACCCCTCTGGGAATTATCGCACCACCCCTGAGACTAGTTTGCGGCTCCCTAGCGAAGCTCGTCTGTCAGTTTGACAGCCTCTGCTTTTACGCAACGTCTTTTTATAGCCAACATTTTTTAAATTAATTGTTTTCGACCCTAAATACTTCCTTTGGAATTTTCTAAAAACATGGGTTCGGTAATATCTTCCGTATTTAATTTAAATTTCCATTTCTTAGACATAGTTTGTGTGCTTGCCTTGGGAGACAACCGCTGTCAGTTTGGGAACTTCTGTTTTAACATAAATAAATACATCTTGGCCAGGACACAAAATTAGGTTCATTATAAATAACAATGATTTAAATAACGATAGAGTCACTAAGAAATAAATTATAAACAAAATAGTAATTAAAGCATGTTTTACAAGATAATCCAAGATTGAATATTTCTTCTCAAACTAACCTAACCTAACCCAATCCAACCTAACCTAACATAACCTAATCTAATCTAACTTAACCTAATCTAATCTCACCTAACTTAACCCATCCTAACCTAACCCAACCTAACCTAACTACATCCAACCTAAACCAACCTAACCTAACCCAATCTAACCTAATCCAACCTAAGCTAACCCAATCCAACCTAACCCAACCCAATCCAACCTAACCCAATTCAACCTAATCTAACCTAACCTAACCCAATCCAACCTAACCCAACCAAACCTAACCTAATCTAATCTAACCTAGCCCAATCCAACCTAACACAACCTAACTTAACCTAACCTAACCCAATCAAACCTAATCCAAACTAACCTAACCCAATTCAACCTAACCCAACGCAATCCAACCTAACCCAATTCAACCTAATTTAACCTAACCCAATCCAACCAAACCAAACCTAACCTAACCCAATCTAACCTAACCCAATCCAACCTAACCCAACCTAACTTAACCTAACCTAACCTAAACTAACCTAACCTATCCTATCCTATCCTATCCTATCCTATCCTATCCTATCCTATCTTATTCTATCCTATCCTATCCTATCCTATCCTATGCTATCCTATCCTACCCTATCCTAACCTAACCTAATCTAACCTAACCTAACCTAATCTAACCTAACCTAACCTAACTTAGCCCAATCCATCCTAACCCAACTTAACCTAACCCAATCCAACTTAACCCAACCTAACCTAACCCAATCTAACTTAACCTAATCTAACCCAACCTGGCCCAACCTTACGTAACCTAACTTGGCGCAACCTAATCTTAACGTAATTTAACTTAACTCAGTCTAATCTAATATAATCCAATATAACCTAACCTTACTTAACTAAACCTGACTTCATTCGGTTTAATTTCTCAAATTAGGCTTCTCGTCTCGTTCGAGTGAGTCTAGCCAGTAGTCTAGTCACAAAATAACACATTATAAAACAAGTCAGATATCAAAGAAGATAAAAAGTTAGATCACCCATAGAAATATGAACTTGAAAAAGCGAAACAAGCTCACAATCGCAATGAGAGCGCGTTCGCCTAGCCTAGACCAGCATATTAAGTGCACGATTGTACTAAACCACATGAGCAAACACATGAGTCGTCGTCAAGTCAATGTCAAAACACAAAGTTGGTCAGTGGCTCATCACGTACGTCCCTTCGAGCACACAACAATGCCGATATGTCTTCCATCCAACGTGCCCCGAATGCAACATTAGCTCTCCTTCGATTTGCATCGGCCACCAAACGGCCAGTTAAAGCCACAAGAGCAAAAGTTATGTATTCCATACTTGGGCTAACTTTTGCATGCGTAGCAAACGCACTCGCCCAATTATGATGGAATGCAATAAAACGATAACAACTTTTGGTTTTTAAATGTTTTCAATGTTTTACAGTTGAAACGTTTTTGCTTTCCTTTCAGATAGTTTCGACGCATTGGGAACCTGTAATGATTGAGTGAAGTGCGCTTCCGCATACGCATCGCATCGCAATGAAGATTCACATACCGGTGAGTAAAGTGGACAAAATTGAGGCTTACAATTACAATTAGCAAAAAAATAAAAACATGAATTGAAACATGGAGGTTGTTTATGGGGCTGTTGTTCTTGATTTTCGTGCAGACGGTAAACAATCCAGTTCTTCAAAGTCACTTCGAGGCGCTCGGAATTAACAAAGGAGTGCATAAAAAACTTGCATAATTATTGTTGATGCAGAGATGCTGTGAAAAGTGTAACAAAAATTTGAATAAAATTCACATTGTCTCCGAGCAAAGTCACGTCGAGGAGATGATAAACAAATTTATGTTTAAGATCGGAATTTTAATTACATGTTTGCTACCTTTGATATAATTATATTTTTTTGTCCTAGTTATCAATTTTAAAACCAAATTTGTTTAAGTTCAATGAAGAAATTGTTTTCAATTCTCAGTGAATAAATTTTAAACATTTTTAGTGAATAAAATAGCCTTTAAAACCAGTCTTTAAAATTGGTTTTAAAATTTCTAACCAAATATTTCATTTCGATTCCGCGTCAAACAGTCTCTGCCTAGTTCAGATCAATTTACAATAGATACGGTACGTAAACCAACAAGGGCTGTAGGACCTCGGTAATGTTAGATTCATTACAAAATTCCGTATATTACAGGTTCCGCAAATGGCAGGTTTAACTGAATTTTATTTCTACTTCTTCTACTACTTCTTCGTGTGTAAAACAGTAGGCTGGTAGGCGTTATTTTCTCAATTTTTAATGATTTAATCCCATGTCACTGTATTCAACTTTATATGCAATATCAAATTATGCAACCCTATATACAAATAGAATAGTATGCAACTAGATGCAACACAAATTACTTGTTTTCTAATTTTACCGGTTTGTAAAAGTATATTCGGTGGTATGAAATTATTTACCGTTGATACGAAAATTATTGTCTTATTGTTAGTAACTGTCACGATTTCCATCTTCTGGTCTTTTACTTACACCTCCGTATTCATAATTTATGATGACAAATTTACGACGCATTGTCCGACTAATTGATACCCAATTGATATTGTGATTTGTGGTTTTATCGGTTTATAGAACTTGTCAGACTTGACAGCATACTGATAATCTAATCGATTTTTTATGGCTTCTGAACGAAGGAACAAGATTAATTATTGGTATGCGAGCAGTGTATATGAACGAGTATGGGAATGAAAAGAGGTCGGTGACATTTTGTAAAAATACAAAATACGCCTTCTACCAATGTCAAGAACATGTTTTACAAATGCTCCAGTTTTTTTCCTCTTCTTAATTTTTGGTGGTTTAATGTCATGGCCATTTAACTATATGCAACACTATATTCAATATATGCAACTTCAAATACAGTTTGTATGGAGCAATGCATGCAAATGGAATAATTGTAGGCAATACAAATTACTCTTGGAGATTTTAAAGACATTTTTGGATAGGTTATGTCAAAATATTATATATAATTGATACAATGATTTGTAGTTTTATTGGAATCGAAAAATAAAAGATTCATTATTGGCATATGAGAAGAGAGGTCGGTGACAGTTTATATCAATACCAGGGATTTCTGTCAATACCAGGGACTCATTATATGAGTGATACAGTTTTTTTTTCTCAATTTTTGATGATTTAAAAATGTCGAAAGTCAATTCTTTGTATGTAATCTCATATATTTTATCAATGTATGCAACACCATATGCTTGTGGAACACGTATTACAATACAAATTACGCTATTCTTCATTCATGGATTTTAAAATAGGTTATGTTGAAATATTGCGAATATGAAACTTAACAACAGAAAGATAATGTATTTGCTTTTATATTTTAATTATTTTCTCAATATTTTATGATTTAATTCCATGTCACTGTATTCAACCTTATATACAATATCAGATTATGCAACCCTATATACAAATAGAATATGCAACTATATGCAACACAAATTTCCGCAGACTTTTAAAAAACTTTTAGTATATGTTATGTTTTCTATCAGTTTTTATCAGTTTATAAAAGTATATTCTAGAAAGGAACACGGACCTCTCTTGCCCATATATGGCACCACCCATGATTTATCTATATAAAATATTCGGTTGTTCACAAATATTTCATTTCGATTCCGCGTCAAACAGTTTCCGCCTAGTTCAGATCAATTTACATCGAACTCATACGATACGTAAACCAACAAGGGCTGAAGCACCTCGGAAATGTTACGTTCTTGACGAGATTCCGTATATTACAAGTTTCGCAAATGGCAGGTTTCACTGAGACTTATTTCTAGGTAGTGAAACAAAGGCATGGCATATAAAACGGCTTCTTCGTGTGTAAAACAGTAGGCTGGTAGGCGTACAAACCGTAAAATATGTAAAATAGTCACATTTTGTCGCCAACGCCTGCAATTCAGTCCTCAAAAATCATCAAAAACGGCTGCGCACACCCGTGAAATCAACATAATCAGTATAATAACGAACAGTGAACTCACGTTTATGACACGCGAAGCGATTAAAAATCACATCAACTTAGGCCTGCGATTAATATGCGATTAATCATTCTTTTGTGACACATGCTAATTTAATGTTTATCGTTTAGTCTGCCAAATATCAACTATACTGTTATGTATACTTAAAACTATGGACTTAAAGATGATAATTACAAATAAAATTTCAAACAAAAAATAGATATACTAAAGTACATCGATAATAAGTTAGCAGTGAGTTTTTCAGCAACGAGATCAAATTGCCCCATTTAAAATATCATGTAAAATTTAGTTTTGACATGCGACACTGGAGCTTCTAATATATTATAGATTGTATTATTGCAGTCAGATCCGTAGTCTTCGTTTTGTAATATCAAATACTGAACGTATGTAATGATCAAAATGGTGGATGTTTCTTATGGAAATTATAACATACAGGACTACAAAAATCATCACACCTTTTGATCTATCAACCTTTGCTAAAAAGTATTTAACAAAAAAAATCACAAAAAATCAACAAATGCGCAGATGTAAATATCATTCAGATTGATCGTGTTGGACGTAAGTTATTGGCAATTTACAATAGCGTTTCATCATAGATAGATTTCATAGAAAAGGAAAAGAAAAACTGTACATTTTGGATTGAAAGCCTAAATTTACGCGCTATCATGTATGTCATCACGTTTGGGTCATGTGATGTCCGGAACGAATTCATGATGATGGAGTGTGTGAAACCATATAAAATATTCGGTTGTTCGCAAATATTTCATTTCAATTCCGCGGCAAACAGCTTCCGCCTAGTTCAGATCAATTTACAATGCATAAGATACGTAAACCAACAAGGGCTGTAGGACCTCGAAAATGTTACGTTCTTGACAAGATTCCGTATATTGCAGGTTCCGCAAGTGGCAGGTTTCACTGAATTTTATTTATGAATTTTAATTAGTTTTGACATTGGACATTGGACATTGGAGCTTCTAATATATTATAGATTGTTTTATTGCAGTCAGAGCCGTAGTCTTCGTTTTGTAATATCAAATACTGAACGTATGTAATGATGAAAAAGGTGGATGTTTCTTATGGAAATTAACAAACAGGACTACAAAAATCATCACACCTTTTGATCTATCAACCTTTGCTAAAAAGTACTTAACAAAAAAAAATCACAAAAAATCAACAAATTCGCAGATGTAAATATCATTCAGATTGATCGTTTTGGACGTAAGTTATTAGCAATTTACAACAGCGTTTCATCATAGATAGATTCCATAAAAAAGGAAAAGAAAAACTTTACATTTTTTGGATTGAAAGCCTAAATTTACACGCTATCATGTATGTCATCACGTTTGGGTCATGTGTTGTCCGGAACGAATTCATGATGATGGAGTGTGTGATACTATATAAAATATTCGGTTGTTCGCAAATATTCCATTTCAATTCCGCGGCAAACAGCTTCCGCCTAGTTCAGATCAATTTACAATGCATAAGATACGTTAACCAACAAGGGCTGTAGGACCTCGAAAATGTTACGTTCTTGACTAGATTCCGTATATTGCAGGTTCCGCAAGTGGCAGGTTTCACTGAATTTTATTTATGAATTTTAATTAGTTTTGACATTGGACATTGGACATTGGAGCTTCTAATATATTATAGATTGTTTTATTGCAGTCAGAGCCGTAGTCTTCGTTTTGTAATATCAAATACTGAACGTATGTAATGATGAAAAAGGTGGATGTCTCTTATGGAAATTAACATGCAGGACTACAAAAATCATCACACCTTTTGATCTATCAACCTTTGCTAAAAAGTATTTAACAAAACAAAATCACAAAAAATCAACAAATGCGCAGATGTAAATATCATTCAGATTGATCGTGTTGGACGTAAGTTATTGGCAATTTACAATAGCGTTTCATCATAGTTAGATTCCATAGAAAAGGAAAAGAAAAACTGTACATTTTTTGGATTGAAAGTCTAAATTTACGCGCTATCATGTAAGTCATCACGTTTGGGTCATGTGATGTCCGGAACGAATTCATGATGATGGAGTGTGTGAAACGTTCCAAAAAGGACTGCGTGTAATTTCCATGAATATTTGGGTAATATAAAAAGATATAAAAAGTTTTAGTTAAGAGCCTAGGACATGTAATATTGGTTGCTTACATCTTTATACTTTTGAATATTAAAGAAATGAGTATAGTTGTCAAGGTTGTCGAAACCAAGATTTATTGTAAATTAAAATTGTTTTCAAAATTAAAAATTTTGAAAACTATTAGCATTATCAAAAAAAAAAAAACTCTAATGTAGTCATCAATAACCATGTACCGTTTTATTTATCAATCTACACCCTTCTATATTCCAATTTAAAATTAATTAAATTCCAAAATTTGAATTGTCATTCATCCCAAAATTTAACGTTGTTATAAATACATGAATTAATAAATAAATTATTCGTTATATTGAAAAAAAAAATTTTGAAACATAAAAAACCGTTTCTTGCTCTTAAATATGCGAAATTTGCGCATAATTTCGCACACCTTATCTAGAAGTCACGAGCTACAAATACTTAAAACATGTTAATATCAGAATTCTTGGGTTTTAACAGCGGAATTCTGAAGTTAAGACTTATCTCAAACACAAACTACCTGAACCTGTAGAATGACATGAATACAAATTGAAATCAACTACCTGTTGATGGTTCGAAATGATTAAAGATCAAGATCAAGAGTAAGATCAAGCTCAAGAGGATGTTGGTCCAGTTAAATGACTTCAACTGTATTACAAATTGAATAATAATTAAATGTCAAATAGTATTATTAATTATCGGCCTCTAGATGCTTCTGAAACGCTCTGTATGTTTAGAGAAACATTGTATAATGATTTAATAATATTGATCTTGAGATCTTGCGATAGATGAAAAATGTAACGGTGGTTTAAACGTTGTTAATTACAGTAATAAATAATGTTGCAAGTGTTTCTGAGTGAAAAATCAGCACTGTTTGGTAAGAGCAGGTGTTTAGAAATGAATATCGGTGTTTTAAGGCTTTGTAAAATTTGTTAGAAGAGACGCAGAATTATAGTTAGTAGATGAGGTGAAAGATGAACTCAAACAGTTTTATTTACATGTTTAGGAGTGTTCATAGAGATGTTGTTTTGTGATTTGTAGGCATTTTTGTCTGTAAAAACTTAGGGACATAATTGTATACTTTTTCGTGTAATTTTCAAGCAGTTAACATCGGAATTGTTCATTAAGGGCTGGCTTTCTGAACGAATTTCGTCAGAGTATACTTGAAAGACTCAACACTTTCTTCAACAGCTTTTAGTCGTCCTGTACTCTTCCCTTTGTGAAACGAAGTCCTAGAAAGTGCTAGAAAGCGATAGTAACTGGAATTGTTAAGTCCCGAGTGGCCGTGTGAACGCATTTCGTCAGGCTGCGCTTGAAAGACTCTCTCAACATTTCCTTCAGCAACTTTTAGTGATCCTGTACTCTTCCCTTTGTGAAACGAAGCTCTAGAGTGTGGTAGAGAGCGATTGTAACTGGAATTGTTAAGTTCCGAGTGGCCGTCTGAACGAATTTCGTCAGGCTGCGCTTGAAAGGCTCTCTCAACATTTCCTTGAGCAACTTTTAGTGGTTCTGTACTCTTCCCTTTGTGAAACGAAGCTCTAGAGTGTGGTAGAGAGCGATAGTAACTGGAATTGTTAAGTTCCGAATGGCCGTCTGAACGAATTTCGGCAGGCTTCGCTTGAAAGACTCTCTCAACATTTCCTTCATCAACTTTTAGTGGTCCTGTACTCTTTCCTTTGTAAAACGAAGTCTTAGAAAGTGCTAGAAAGCGATAGTAACTTGAATTGTTAAGTTCCGAGTGGCCGTCTGAACGAATTTCGTCAGGCTGCGCTTGAAAGACTCTCTCAACATTTCCTTCAGCAACTTTTAGTGGTCCTGAACTCTTCCCTTTGTAAAACCAATCTCTAGACAGTTCTAGAAAGCGATAGTAACTGGAATTATTAAGTCCCGAGTGGCCGCCCAAACAAATTTCGTCCGACTTCGCTTGAAACACTCTCCCAACACTTTCTTCTGCAACTTTTAGTGGTCCTGTACTCTTCCCTTTGCGAAAAGAATCCCTAGAAAGTACTAGAAAGCGATAGTAGCCGGAATTGTTAAGTCACGAGTCGCTTCCTGAACGAATTTCATCAGACTACGCTTCAAACACTCTCCCAACACTTCCTTCGGGTATCCTTAGTCCTTTTGCATCCTTCCCTTGGCAAAACGAAGCCTTAAAACGCTCGGAAGAGAGGTAGTAGCAGAAAATAGTGATTAGTGAACAAAAAGTTGTTTTGTGTTCCACATTTTGAAATGTATGACAAAAATAAGGTCGAAGATAAAACTGTTTGAGTTGCTCTTTCATTTCATGCCTCAATTATGTTTCTAAGTCTCATACAAAAAATTCTATAAAGCCTTAAAAGCGCGATATTCTTTTATAAACACTCCATTCATTCATATCAGATTGTGGTGTTAAAAAGTATTTAAAATATTAATTATTGCTGTATTTTATAAATTAAATTACGCATTTTATCGCAAAGAACCTAAACTTAATGGCATATCAACGTATACAAAGATAAGCCTTATTTTACGACGCTATAATTATGTAATAAACATACCAACACCGGTTATCGTCGATTAGCAGCACGCGTTTTACTATTTCACTCCTGAACGCGCAAAAAACAGCGGATATTATTAATAAAAGTTATTTACAGCGTCTGTAAAATTGTTAAACATGAAGTTAATGCGACAGGATAGTGGTTAACACTACAGAAAGATGTAAAACATCATAAAACGTTGAAAAAACATTATAAAGCAGTGAAAATCATTAGTAAAACACTTCCGAAAAAGACTATAATAGTATAAAATAGTCTATGATTCACTGTTAAAAGTAATCTTCTTTCCAGATATTCGTCTTCTTGTTTGTCTTCATTTTTGAGGACACAAATCAACACACACTCAGAAAACGATCCCCATATGCCCGCCATGTACCATCGAACAATGTCCCAACCTTCCGAAGAGATGCTGTGGAACAGATGCCCACTTGGGAAGAAATTATTCATAGGTCCATGCCGTATACGGAAAGTTATGGTTCGAAATCTTTGCCTCTTCGTGCGGCAGTAGAGAGTGTCCCTGATGTTCTCTCGTCTACAAGACGTCTTCCTTTAAGGGACTCTGTAGAACGGAGGCCAATGCCAGATGATGGCTATGACAACAATCTGGAGATGATTCCAGATTTGGATTTCCAAAGGAAGGCCTTTGATAAGGTCCCTGAAAAGATTGTGGAAGACCCACAGAATGATTTCTACTACTCCCCAAAGAATCAGTTTGAAGGACTGGTTAAAAACAGCTACTCTAGCCCAGTTTACAGGGTGGATAACCATCATCAACAGCTCTATTACCAACCAATTCCAAATTTTCCATTTTACAACTATAGATTTGGGAGGACAGTTAGGTCTTCCAGGTTTGATAACTCCATAGTGAAGGAGAAGAAAGTTGTATGTTACGTACAAGGAGCGAGTTCCCATAGGAAGGAACCTCTTGCTTTCGAACCAGAACACCTAGACCCCTTTGCCTGTACTCATGTGATTTATGCCTTTGCTAACTTGGATCCTCATACCTTCCATGTGACGGCTAACGATGATTATGATGTGATCCAGGGTGGTTATCTTTCTGTTACTATGCTAAAACAGGAAAATCCTGATCTGAAGGTTCTTCTTTCTATTGGAGGACCTAAAGAATTGAGTTCTAATAGGTACAGTCAGATGGTGACATCTGCTTCAAGAAGACGAGCGTTTATTAACTCTCTGATCAAATATATCAAACAGTATCAATTCGATGGTGCTGATCTCTACTGGTTGAACCCTGGAGATGAGGAGTATTTAGGTCATGCTTCGGACAAAGAGTACTACTTGATTCTTCTTGAAGAACTTAGTGAGATCTTCAGACAGCATAACTGGATTCTTTCCATTGCTGCGCCAGCCAATCGGTTCAGAGTTGAAGATGGCTTTGATCCAGCTCATTTGAATAAGTTGGTTGACTTTGTGAACCTTCAGGCTTATGACTTCCAATGGGAGAACTCTCTGGGAGCTGACCATCCTGCTCCATTAAATGCCCGCGATACGGATGAAGATTTGGAGCGTTTTAATAACGTTGATTATGCTGTACGGTTCTGGTTGAAGAAGGGTTTGTCCAGGGATAAGCTTATTTTGGGCTTGCCTTTCTTTGGAAGGTCTTTTACTCTTCAATCTAAAGAGTCTGAATTGGGAGCTCCTATTAAAGGACCTGGCCAAGCTGGTTACTATACCCAGAGGCCAGGGTTCCTTGCATATTTTGAAATTTGTGATATGCTCTTAAATGATGACGAGGGTTGGCGTAAAGGTAGTGATGCTGTCGGTTCCCCATTTATTACCAATGGGGATCAGTGGATTGGTTATGATGATGTAGACAGTATTGAAAAGAAGGTGCAATATATGAAGGAAATGGAACTTGGAGGAGCTTTCGTCTGGTCTGCAGATCTTGATGACTTCAAGGGGCTGTGTGGGGATAAGTGGCCTCTACTCAGGGCAATTAAACGAGGTCTGACTGGAGATATCCATGCCTATCAACCTGAAGACATGCCAACCAAGCCTTATGGGACTTGTGATTCAGATGGTCTCTATTCCGACAGACGAGACTGCACCGCATACTTTGTTTGCAAGAATGAGTTCTCTTACCACCTTACCTGTGGCTCGGGTTTAATGTTCAACCCTGAAACCGGGCGTTGTGAATATATCGAAGCAAATGTCTGTCGACCAGGACAAACTGTTCATATCCCTAACACTCTCAGAAGTCTAGATGTTATTCTCAGGAACGACAGGGTTTTAGAAAGCAGATCCAAAGTTGTTTGTTATCTGACCAACTGGGCTTTCTACAGAAAAGGAGATGGAAAGTTCGTGCCTGAACACTTGGATAATCAACTATGTACCCATGTGGTATACGCTTTTGCCAGTTTGGATCCTGAAACCCTCCTCATGAAGGAGTTTGATCCTTGGGCGGATTTGGAGAACAGTAAGTTGACTACCTCTATTTTGGGACTTTGAAGTTTTATGGTTTCCCATTACAGATTTGTACAGCAGAGTAACAGCTATTCATGATGTCAAGATCCTACTCTCCCTCGGTGGATGGACTGATTCTTCTGGAGATAAATATTCCCGACTTGTAAGTGACGGAAGTGCTAGAAGGAAGTTTGTTGTGGGCGTAGTCAGTTTCCTGAGGAAACACAACTTTGAAGGCTTGCACCTAGACTGGAATTACCCAGTCTGCTGGCAGAGTAACTGTAATCGTGGTGCTGCAAGTGACAAGCCCAACTTTAGCAAACTTGCTATGGAATTGAAACGCGAATTCGATAAACAGAACCCACCTCTGATCTTAGCAGCTGCTATATCTGGTTACAAAGAGGTGATAGATGTAGCTTACGACCTACGGACCCTGGGTAGAGAACTGGATTTCATGTCAGTGATGTCTTACGACTACCATGGTAGCTGGGAAAGACAGACGGGTCATGTCAGTCCTTTGAATGGAAGGTCTGGAGAATTATACCCTCAGTACACGTCGGTAAGTAACTTTTATTTTGTTTAAGACTCAAAATTAATGATAATTATGGTTTAGAAATACGCCATGGACTACTTGGTTCAACAAGGAGCTCCCAAAGATAAACTAGTGATGGGCATTCCCTTCTATGGTCAAACTTTCACTCTTGCTAAAAATGATGCTCATTCGGTGGGTTCCCCGGCCTTGGGTGCAGGTGAACCTGGGGAATATACTAAACAACCCGGAATGCTTGCGTATTATGAGATCTGTAACCGGGTCAAGCAACAGTACTGGCAAACTGGTAAAGACACTTCAGGACCATATTCTTACTATGGTAATCAATGGGTTGGCTACGACACTCCCGAATCTGCATACGAGAAGGCTCTTTACGTAAAGGACAACAATTTTGGTGGTGTTGTCGCCTGGACTGTTGACCTGGATGACTTTACGAACCGCTGTTGTCAAGGAACTTTCCCACTTTTAAGAGCCATTAACCGAGGTCTTGGTCTGACAGACGCTCAACCTGTTACTGACTGTACCAAACCTTCAGCTCCTGTAACTCCAACAGCTCCAAGTCTTACAACTGGAGTTGACAGTGGATCAGCAACAAGTGAAGCTACTTGGACCACCACCGGAAGGCCTTCTACTGTATGGTGGGTTCCTGAGTCAACAACCGAAAAGCGAACTACTCCTAGACCATCAACGACAACTACAACCACCCGTAGGACCACTACAACTATGGCACCTGTATGGAATCCAACAACAGTCCCTCCACCTGCCGTAATCATGCCAGATCAGGAATCTGGTGGCTCGAGGAAGTGTAGTGGTAACCAATATCAACCAGATCCACAGAACTGCAACGCATATTACAGATGTATCCTCGGGGAATTCAAGAAACAGTATTGTGTGGGAGGACTTCATTGGAATAAGGAGAGCAACATTTGTGATTGGCCAATGAATGCCAAGTGCGAGGATATGAAACATCAGGATGACATTGAGACTACCTACAGGCCAACTACCCAAAGACCAACTCAGAGGACTACCACCATGAGGACCACTATTAAATCTACCAAACGTCCAAGACCTACAACAACCCCAGCGAATCTCCAGGCTTGTAACAATGGTCAGTACTATACACATGAACAATGTAATAGCTTCTACGTCTGTGTGAACGGTAACCTCGTGTCCCAACAATGTGCCCCTGGCTTGCAATGGAATCCTGACGAGCAGATGTGCGATTGGGGATACAAGATTAAGTGCATGAACCGTAAACAGATCGCTGCTTACGAAAACGAGAAATACAGCAAGGTTATTGCTGCTCCGGTGGCCTTGCCCTATGAGAGTTGCGAGTCTGGTACCTTCGCAGGATTTGATGGGGACTGTACTCAGTACTTGATCTGTATGTGGGGCAAATATGAGCCTTTCACTTGCGCCGATGGTCTTCACTGGAACAGCCAGAGTAAGATTTGTGACTGGCCCGATAATGCTAAGTGCGAAGGTTCGCCAGCTGGAGGTGATATGGATGGTTCCAGCGGGGTTCACACAACTCGAAAACCAACTACCACAACGACTACAGAGTATGTCCCTGAAGAGCCTTTCGATCCCCAGAGTGGATACTATAAGATTGTGTGTTACTTTACAAACTGGGCCTGGTACCGCAAAGGTGACGGGAAATACGTCCCAGAAGACATTGATGCCAATCTGTGTACACACGTCGTCTATGGCTTTGCCGTCTTAGACTATTCAGATCTGATCATTAAGCCTCATGATTCCTGGGCGGACTTTGATAATAAATTCTACGAACGCGTTGTTGCGTACAAGAAGAAGGGACTTAAGGTGACCATGGCCATTGGTGGTTGGAACGACTCCCAAGGAGATAAATATTCTCGACTTGTGAACTCCCCAGCTGCAAGGGCCAGGTTCATCACAAATGTCATTGAATTCCTGGAGAAACATAACTTCGATGGTTTGGATCTGGATTGGGAATACCCGAAGTGCTGGCAAGTTGATTGTAAGAAGGGACCTGATTCGGACAAGGCAGCCTTTGGAGCCTTTGTCAGAGAACTCCATGCTGCTTTTAAACCTAAAGGACTTTTGCTTTCTGCTGCTGTATCTCCAAGTAAGACCGTCATTGATGCCGGATATGATGTACCAGCTTTGGCTGCTTCCCTGGATTGGGTGGCGGTGATGACCTACGATTACCATGGTCAATGGGACAAACAAACAGGACATGTGGCTCCTATGTACGTTCATCCTGATGACGAGGTTACTTTCTTCAACACGGTAAGTATGGGAAACCATAGAAACACAAGTCACAAGTCACAAAAATGTCAATGTCCTAAATTCATCGTTGTACAGAAATAAGAGCAAAATGTCGTCACTTTTAAAAAGGTTTGTGCGGAAACCTATTTTTTCATTGGTGCGGTTCAAGTACACCCAAAAGGTAGTCCAGGAAAAGAATCTTATAGAAACTTTGAGGAAGAAATTTGGGGCCAATTCAATAATCAAAGTCCGCGACCTCTCCGGAGGATGTGGGGCTATCTACGAAGTATTTGTAGAATCTCATGAGTTTAACGGTCTGCCAATGGTGAAGCAACACCAAGTGGTGACCAGTGCTCTGGCCAATGAAATTAAACACCTGCATGGTATCCGAGTGATAACACAGATTCCTAAGGGGCAGCCGGGACAAGTTGCCAAACCAACTGTTACGCCCCCCACACCACCTACAACACCTCCTAAACAATGAATCCATTCAATAAATATTAACCAAATTTGACTCTATTTTTGTGTCTTCTTTGTACGTAGAATTACACCATCAATTATTGGATATCCGAAGGTGTCCCAAGCAGAAAGATTGTCATGGGTATGCCTTTATACGGTCAGTCCTTCCGTTTAGAGAATAAAAACAATAATGGATTAAACGCTAAAGCTTCGGGTCCGGGCGAAGCTGGTGAATTCACCAGAGCCGCCGGTTTCCTTGCTTATTATGAAATCTGTGATAGGATTAAGAATCGTGGATGGACTGTGGTCCAAGATCCCAAGATGAGGATTGGGCCTTATGCTTACTACAACGAGCAGTGGGTGTCCTTTGACGATAAGGACATGATCCGTCATAAGTCTGAATATATTAGGAAAATGAATCTTGGTGGTGGTATGATCTGGGCTTTGGATCTGGACGACTTTAAGAATCGTTGTGGAGGTGGAAGACACCCTCTACTTTCTACGATCAGGAGGGTTTTGGGCCCTGCTCCTAATGCTGATGAATTAGCTGGACCTCAACTTCCTCAGGAGCCTGTCGTTGTGGAAGAAGATGAATTCACTGATATTGGTGACATTGACCAAAAACCCATGTTACCCCATGGAGGCACTGAAGTGGTTAATTACAACCCCAACTCGGAATACAAAGTAGTGTGTTACTTTACCAACTGGGCTTGGTACCGTCAAGGAAATGGCAAATATCTTCCCTCGGATATTGATCCTGATCTGTGTACGCATATTGTCTATGGGTTCGCAGTTCTGAATGGAGATGAAGGTCTTATTAAACCTCATGACACTTGGGCCGATTTTGATAACAGTAAGTGTGAGTTCTTCTTTTATAAAGAAAGTCTAATGTTTTGGTAAATTACAGAGTTCTACGAAAAAGTGACAGCATATAAGGCTAAGGGTATCAAAGTTCTGATTGCCATTGGTGGATGGAATGATTCAGCAGGTGACAAATACTCCAAGCTGGTAAATAATCCTTCAGCAAGGAGGAGGTTTATCGCTCATGTCGTGGACTTCATTGGAATGCATAACTTTGATGGTTTGGATTTGGACTGGGAGTACCCGAAATGTTGGCAGGTTGATTGCAACAAGGGACCTGAGAGTGATAAGGCTGCGTTCGGAGCTTTCGTTAGAGAATTGTCAGAAGCTTTTAAACCCAAGGGTTGGTTGCTGTCCGCTGCGGTGTCACCAAGTCGAAGGGTCATTGATGCTGGTTATGAAGTACCTACTCTTTCTCAGTACTTGGACTGGATTGCTGTCATGGCTTATGATTACCATGGTCAGTGGGATAAGGTTACAGGGCATGTCGCTCCTATGTATGCCCATCCTGAAGATTCTGACGTGACCTTCAACACTGTAAGTTTGTTCTTAATTTGTTCAGATTCTTAGTTTGTTCCGAACATAATCTTATGATAATGTATAATTCCTAGAATGCTACTATCAACTACTGGATTCAGAAGGGAGCTGATCCGAAGAAGCTGGTTCTGGGTATGCCCACTTATGGCCAGTCTTTCTCCTTGGCCGATAACAACGATCATGGTCTTAATGCTCCTACCTATGGAGGGGGTGAAGCTGGGGACCAAACCCGTGCCCGTGGGTTCCTTTCTTACTACGAAATTTGTCAGAATATTAAGATCAAGAAGTGGAAGGTTATCCGTGACCGAAAGGGACGCATTGGTCCATATGCGTATCTGGGAGATCAATGGGTGTCCTTCGATGATCGTGACATGATCCGTCAGAAGTCTGAATATATCAAGTCAATGGGTCTTGGTGGTGGTATGATCTGGGCGTTGGATTTGGACGACTTTAGGGATTTGTGTAATTGTGAAACCTACCCGCTTCTTAAAACTATCAACAGGGTTTTGAGGGACTATAAAAAACCAGAACCTCAGTGCGTTTTAGAAGACCCACTTCAACCTGGGGAGTCTGGTATGATGACAACTAGGAAACCTACCACAACTGAGGCTGTAACCTGGTGGAAGCCAGAGTCGACAACGCAACCTTCATGGCAACAGCCTACCACCACTAGAACTGAAGCACCTAATGTAAACCAACCCGTCCAACAACCTGGCAGCAGTTTGCAAGGTCAATCTTGTCGTGGTAATCTTTTCGAGGCTCATGAATCAGACTGCACAGCATACTATCTTTGTATACATGGTCTCCTCCAACTCCAGCGTTGCAGTGGTGGTCTCTACTGGTCTGTAGACCATTGTGACTGGCCTGCAAACACCCAGTGTCAACAGGGTGTCTCTACTATCCCTCAAGTACCACAACAACCCCCAAACCCAGACCCAGAACCTATTATTATTAGTAAACCCGACGTGGAGGTTACCACATTTCGTCCTACCTATAAACCTACCAGGATTACCACTTCCCGACCTGGAGCTACCAACAACGAAAAGATGGTAGTCTGTTACTTTACAAACTGGGCTTGGTACCGGCAAGGAGAAGGTAAATACCTTCCAAGCGACATCGACGCAGATCTTTGTACCCACATCACTTATGGTTTCGCTGTCCTGGATCCCAACAATCTGACTATCAAAACCCATGACTCCTGGGCGGATATTGACAACAATTTCTACGAGAAGGTGGTCGCTTACAGGAAAAAGGGCATTAAGGTTCTGATAGCCATCGGTGGTTGGAACGATTCCTTGGGCAACAAATACTCCCGTCTTGTAAACAACCCCGCGTCCAGAGCCAAGTTCATCGCGGATGTCATTCAGTTCATTGAGAAGTACGGGTTTGATGGTTTGGATCTGGACTGGGAGTACCCCAAGTGTTGGCAGGTTAACTGCGACCAAGGACCGGACTCTGACAAGGCAGCCTTCGCCCAATTTGTTGCTGAACTCCGCGCAGCTTTCAATCCTCGAGGTTGGTTACTCTCAGCCGCTGTATCACCAAGCAAAGCTGTGATTGATGCTGGCTACGACGTGCCAAGCTTGAGTCAGAACTTTGATTGGATTGCTGTGATGTGCTACGATTACCATGGCCAATGGGATAAGAAGACGGGACATGTAGCTCCTTTGTACTACTATCCTGGAGATGATTATGATTACTTCAATATTGTAAGTTCTTCATTCTACATTACTAACATCATTCTACATCAAAGTCATTACTAACCTAAAATCTCTTTGCAGAATTATACAATCCACTACTGGATGGAACTCGGAGCTGATCCAAAGAAACTCGTCCTGGGAATGCCTCTATATGGCCAGTCGTTCTCTTTGGCTGATACCAATGAACATGGTCTGAACGCCAAATCCTACGGCCCTGGAGAAGCTGGAGAGTTCACCAGAGCAGGTGGCTTCCTCGCGTTCTACGAAATCTGCGACAAAGTGAAGCGATCTAGCTGGAAGGTTGTCAGGGATCCTGAGGGAAGGATTGGTCCTTATGCGTATAGTGGAAACCAATGGGTTTCCTACGATGATATTGCTGATCTTAGAAGAAAGGTTAGTCAAATGATCCATCTTCAACCTTACTTTAAACTAAACCTTGTACATAAACCTAGTAAAAACCTAAGATTCTTCTTCTTCCACGGCTAACGAGCCTTAGCCTCCCTCAGGTTCTTCCTCCATTTCTCCCTATCCCATGCATGACTTCTCCACTTTGCCGACTGTAGGAGTTGCCTTGCATCCTGCTGCACTTCCACATCTTGTTCTTGGACGTCCTCTTTTTCTGCATCTCTACATCTTGGCCATTAGCATTCCTGCTCTCTTCCGTCCTGCTTACGTGCCCTGCCCATCTTAGTCTTTGTAGACGAAATTCTGATAGTATACAGAACAATAGATCAATTTGGTCACAGTCCACAAAAGGCTTGCTCCCTCACCGGCCCCTAAAAATGAAAAATTATAATACTGCCTTCTGATTTCCAGAGTGAACTGATCAAGGAATGGGGTCTTGGAGGTGGAATGATATGGGCTTTAGATTTGGACGATTTCCGTAATCGATGTGGATGTGGTAGAAGCCCACTGCTCAGGAATATCAACAATGTGCTCAGGAACGTGCCATTGGATAAACAGATTGAAAACTGCACATAGTGCGAATAAAAGCACTATGCGCATGCGTAACGTGAATGTGATTTAAGCGCAATTTTACATGACTATTGTTAGGACTTTTCTTCGTGCTCCCGTTTAAGCTTATTGCTTCTTGCTGTATTCGTAAATTGTTTGTATTTTCGTCTTCTTCTTGTTCACAATTGTAAATCAATTTGCATCAGATAGATAGATATAGGCAAATCTGATGAGTGTAGTGGATTTGTTTGAACTTGCAAGGATTCGAAAATCATCTTGTGTTTCCTATTTAAGGTTATGTTAAATGTGTTATATTATCGAATGTAACTGAATAAGAAATAAAGATATTGATACATTTTATATGGTGTCGATGTATGAGGTATGCGAAAATGGGAGATTATCTAGAAAGAACAGACCTGGACTTTTTGAGACTGGAAACGTCCACACCAAGCTGAATAGTGTTACAGGAATCACGGAGAAGGTCAATGAGATGAGAGAGCATATATAGGGTTGCCAGGTATCAAGAATGTATGAACAGAATGGGAAATTGTAGGGAAAGACCGTACGAAGCGGTAGGACTATCAGAGGTGATGGTGGGTCAGTTGCTAATAATGAATACGTTAACCGTGAAAGTTGGGACGATAAAGAGGTAGAGCAGCTCGATCCTGAGATGCACCTGTCCCTCAACAAAGACGTTGGCGCCATCTGTTGGTGTCGTTCTTAACGTGTTCACCAAAAAATTTGCTCATCAGTGTTAAACGTAATCTACTGGCTACGCTAAGGCGGCACACTATTCACTTATTCATAAACTTCTCAACGCCATCGAGTGACCACTGTGTGGGACTGGTGTAGCAGCAAGGGATCCAGTTAGTGGATGGTTAGGCGAAGGAGGTGGGGCTGTCGGTGGCGGAGGTTGAAGGAATTTGGGCGGGGCAGATGTCAGTGGCAGAAGCGGAGAGGGAGAGAAGTCGAGAAGCAGGTAAGTCAGGGGCGGATAATGAGCAGTACCTACAACCCAGGGTACGAAAGGGTACAGGTTATCGGGAGGAGGCCCTGGTACTTTGGGAATAGGGGCAGAAGCGGAAGTGAGAAGGCATTGCTGGCAAGGGCTAAGTGTGGTTCGGAGTAGAGAGGCAGAAAAGTTTGGGTGAGGCAGGAATACACGAAATGTGCATTTTGTATGACAGGGGGTATGACACATGGAAGTACCTGGCAAGGGACTGTGAAGGAGTGAAGCAGGAATGGTTAGGGTCCCAAGGAAGAGGAAGTAATATTGTCGAAAAATGGCTAGAGAAAATGGGGGGGGGGTGATGACCGGGCTGGTGGTCATCACAAAAATGGTGTTGAAAAAGAAATTGAGAAAGGGGATCCTGCGATGATAGCTGGTTTTCAAAATGAATTATTATTCGGTTTATTTTTGTTATTATTTATTTGTGAAAGGATGTAAAGGAAAGGGGCGCAGTTGTAAAAAGACGTAAACATGTAATTACGAATGCGTCGCTGTTGGATGCTAAGACACTTGGAAGAACAGCCTTAGTTCTATATCATCTATTAACATAACCAAAAAACCTACAATTAACTAAATATTAAATAAACTTGCAAAACTATCAAAAAAAAAGTTTATTCTAAAAGTTACAAAAACTAACTTTCACTCTTAACAACATTAATAATTTTCTCCTTAACCTCCTGCAATAACTGTTTCCTCTCTTGTTTAGTCTTAGTCTCCTTGTTCTTATAAACATCAATCATATTCAGCAAGTGAGCGATACGTTCATTAAAAGACTTATTATTCGACCGAAAGTACTCATGACTTCCATCTTTCATAAACTTCACAACGCCATCGAGCGACCGAATTCCCTCCAACTTCTTACTAACCTCTTCCACTTTTCCATCTAACGACGCAGGCTCTCCTATTTCATCGTCCAAATTAATTACCTGCGCCTTTTTTATCCTGCAGATCATACTTTGAAGACCAGAATGAATAACTTGCAGATCCTCATCAATTTCCTCAATCTTAATCGGACGCTCGTCATCACTATCTAGTATATTCATATATTCGTTGACAATCTGCAGATCTGTATTATCGCCATCAACAATTTTATACTCCTTGCAAAACTCGACATCCCCAGCGTCATCGTCAAAGATATTAATACTGAAGAGATCCCTATTCTTGCCTTGCAAATCATAGACATCTTCTCGGTATGCCCAATCTACATCCAACCAGGGTAGTAATACTTTGGGCAGTTTATAATTCGAAGACAACCAAGCAGTTTTAACATTTGGCACTTTGTCTCTCATTGCTACTAAACTGTCATACAAATGACAGATACATTGAAGAAGGTATCTGAAGATAATAAACATCCTGGAGATGATTCCAATGACGATAATCCCCATACCCATGATATGTCCTAGAAGTAGTTTGTCCATCCAGTGTCTGTGTGCTTCTTTGCACATTTCTAAAAGACGTACAATCAACTTTCCAATGCCTTTGCTTCTCACCAGAAAGTAATCTAACAAATTTCGGCTTGGAAAATAAGTATCTTTCTCGTATTTGAACGGAATAGACTTTCGAAACCATTCTATTAGAGATCTGTAGTCTGCTTCTTGGTAGTTTCGAGCACAGCGATTGAGTTTTTGTAGGATTTTAAAACCAATCATTGTTCGTAAACTGTGTTTGCGAACACTTATAAAAGTGTGGAGGAGTTTGTATTCCGCATCAAGGAAAATTTGCGATGAAAATAGATTTAGGGCATCGGTCATTAAACCATTAAGTTCATGTAAATCTGCGATTTAGAAAAAATTTATTAAGTAATAACTAATTTTTGAATGTAAATACGTACTGATTTCCTGATTTTCAAGTTTACAAGAACTTGTTGCTGGAGGCTCCAGATTCTTTATATTCCACAAATTCATTTTTCGTCTTCGATGATTCTTTTCTGCTTCTCCTTTTCTCCTTTTTGTGCTATGTAGTTGTCCTATATTTTGAAACTTAAATTCTCGTTGTATAACCTCAAAATACACATGTGTTTTGGTATAGAATCCAAACATGAACAGAAATCTTTAGGCATGTAAGGAAGTTATCATATAAATTTGTTTGTATGCGCCCTCTGTTGAGCATAGTGGAACTATCGGTGAATTTGGTAAAACTAATAATTTTCGAATAATTGGGCGTATTTTCCTTTTATATTAAATTTGGGTGCGTTTTAATTAGAATATGATGATATACTAGATATATTTCTGCATTTAGATTGTTATTAATTCAGTGGATTTTGAAATTTATATGTTCAGCGTCTTCTATTGGTCGTAGTTCAATTTAAGCACATTTTTCAATTTGAGATTCCTGCACTGCGCGATCACACTTCAGAAACAAAAAAGATAAGACACGAACTTATCTCCATTACTTCATGAGCTTTGATTTCGTTTTTTAAGATTTAAAATAGGCGGCTCTCCCGATTACCATGTGTCCCGGTTTAGCGGATTATACTGCAATTTTCAATATTGATGAAATTACCCTTAATTTTAAGTTTATTTATTGAATTATCTAATTATTGTTTCTCAAACTTTATCTAATTTCTGAAAACCATATAATATTATAAAACCATGTAATATTGTTTGAAAGTAATGGAAACCCTTTAAAATTGGAACATAAACCAACCATTTGATTGATTTAATAGATTTATTTACACCAGTCTTCACAATGCATTCACATAAATTAATTTCCAGCAGGAAATGTAGAATGGGAAGATGCACACGAAAATAAAATCACAGTAAACAATCCAATGAATATTAAATTTATACCATAATTAAACTGTCAATATTAATAATGATATACTGAAATCCAATGCATGATCTCGTTTCACTTGTTGTTTTGGCTATTTATAGCTACAAATTAAGTTAATTGTTTAATAAAATACGAGTAAAAGGACAAACGTCTCTATATTTATAAGAGAACGTTGTTAAATTGTAATCGATTCTATTAATTCTTTAAGACAATACCCAATTGTTTTTGTCATTGGTAAAATTTGCGCATACGACATGTTCGACTGTATTTCTTTGTTGAATTAATAACTATTGATAGTAGCTTAAGGCAAGGCCTAGAAATTTCATTTGTATCCTAGATTTTATTTCCAGAAATTCTGATAAAGATGTAATTTTGGATGTAAATAAATAATGTTATCCGAACAACTGAACATAGACAACGGGTAGTTGTCGGCCTGTAACTTCAGGATGTTCAAAGACTGGTTGTGGACCTCAAAAGAAAGGCGCAGTTGCTAACATCGAGAGGCGGAGAAAACAAGGCAAGTCTTTGAAGATCATACGATTTTTAGAAAAATAAAGTTAGTTGTTCATCGGATGCCTACAAGTATGCACTCTATACTTCAGTACTCCACCTATAGACAGCGGGTAGGCGATAGTTATGCAGTCCTCAAAATTAATATCTATGTTGGTTCTTACCAAAAGTTGTTACCAAATTGTCACAGTAAACATGACGAAAAGTAACATCCCATTACTATCCTATTCCAACCCTTATTATAAGAAAACTCACTTTCTCTAAAGAAAAACATGTGCATGACGTAAGAAAAGAAAAGCATTTTATTCAAACCAATCAGGTGTAATTACCAAAGGAATACCAATACATTTTCTAATACGCTTTTAAAAACCGTTTCAAGCAAGTGGGTTAACCATTGTTTTCAGCCGTAAAAAGATAGATAGGAGCTAATAACTCATGAATAATAAAGTGTAGGAACACGGTGGCCTATACACCCGACAGTAATTTTCAACGACTCACGAAACGATAATGTGAATTATCCATGGCAATGGTAATGCCATGGATAATTCACATTATTTCCCGCGACACCGCGGCATTAACATACGGCTATCTCGCTCGCGCTTTGCCCATCTCCTACATTACCGTTTGTTTGGTGTCCACATGTTGAGTGCATCATTACGCGTCTAATATGTCGTTTATTTTTAGCCGGCCAAATGCAAGCCAAACATCGTACATGCCCCCTATTTCAATTCGCACGCAACGACTAGCACACCTAGTCGTACGCCAATGTTTGCCGATCGCGTGCATACTAGCCGACTGCAGTTTATCGATTCGCGAGAGTACAGCGGGCGGTGGTCGAGTGCTGCTGCCGCCGCCGCCACAACGATAACCGCCTCACCGTCGCCAGCCGCATCCAAAACGCGCACGCGTACCCGCATCCGCCCCCCGAAATCCTAGATATATCTAAATCTAAAGTGTCAGCCTAACAATTTAAAAAGTTACTTATTACATCGAAAAAATTACTTTGGTCAAAGTTAGTTTCTAAAAACGGTTTGAAAGAGGTATTGGAAGGTTTATGAATGGTTGTCATTAAGAATAAAGGTTGGCTAATGTAGTTTATACGTTTGTGGTTGGGTTATTGCTTTATAACGTGCTGAAAACAGTGCAAAGTGACGGTGTAAACAATACCGTTCAGTTGGGTACGCGCCGCACGACACGCCGCATACTCGAAGTACCCGTCGAAGCTGTTATCTTCCGATTGTGCAGCGCAGTTCGATGTGGACGACGTCCTAGTCGAAGGCGGTTCGGCGCCGTCATGCGGCGGCATTGCAGTGTTGCGAAAGCGTTGCGCAATCCGCGCCTCTTACTCGCCGCCTCCGTCGCGTTCGTCGTGCTCCTCGCTTGCAAACTCCTCCCGGTGCCGTATTATTTCCACGCGGATCCTTCTTATTATCTTACACAAGGTATTGTTTATTCCCTATTCTCAATAATTCAAATTTAAACGTTTCTTTTTACATTTAGAACTTTTTTCCAAGGAAACAAAAGAATAAAAAAAAAACAACTTTTGTTTTCAATTCTTATCTAGAATCTAGAGGATTCTAAAAGATCTGAATTCATTTCTTTGGTTAAGAAGAAAACACATGTTGCACACGGTTATTATATGGTTAAGGTTATGTATTGATTTGCATTTGTCGGTGGTTTTAGACGGCTTCTACCTGTTGATATCGCCAACATGTCGCATCGTCAACCTGGATCCGTGGAACGATGACGCGCGAAAGTACTACGTTAATAAGCAGTATTATGCGTGTGCGACGAGTGCTATCCTTACTGAATTGGCCCTCGCCCCGAATGAAGTGGACGTGTTCGTTCAGCCCAACCACGAAATACCGCCCGCCGACGTGCCTAACCTCAGCTGCTGCGTGGCGAACGTGACCAGAGCTCATGCGAAAGCGCCATCTACGCACACGTTTGATGATAATCAAGTGCTGTAAGTAGAAACATATGCCTTTTTGGGTACCTTTTTTATAAAAAAAGTTGCTTTTTATACTTCTTTGGCATTTTAGTGATTCACTTACATGATAGTGAATCACTCTTTTTCTATTGTGATTTTCACCCTTTACATTCCATTCCTTACTTCTAGGTTTTTTTTGCCCTTTTCTCCCTTTTACCCCTAGCATTTCTCGTGTTCTTTCTTTCTTGCTTTCGCAGATTCAAATTACTTGAAAATATAACTTATCACAATATATTTTTCTCACTTTTCAGCTTAAGCAATTGTGAGAAATTCGACCACTTTCCCCACCAAGTCTCCAATGAACACCCAACCTTCATTCGCTGCATTAACATCGCCACCTCCGACGTCTACGAGAACATCCATCAACCCATGGCGCTGACCCCTCACGTGCGCGCCAAACTTAACCTCAAAGGGAACTCAAACCCAAACTCAATCCTTCCAAGCACTAAGCAGCGATTAAGTGTAGTGATCCTTGGCATCGACAGTATTTCTCGTCTCAACTTCTTCCGCACCATGCCGCACACTTTCAACTTCCTCCATACGGTCCCCAGTGATTGGCTCGAATATAAAATCTACCAAAAAATGGGCGATAATACTCTACCCAACCTCATGGCTATGCTAACTGGTTTCAATCAAACGCAGGCACAAAACATCTGTCAACCGTACACACAAGGTGGTCTAGATAAATGTCCCTTTATCTGGCACCGATTTGCTGAACGCGGTTATGTTACCGCGTATGCTGAGGATTTGGCGAAGATATCAACGTTTAACTACGGAGAGAAAGTCGGGTTTAACAATTCCCCTGCAGATTACTATACTCGTGCTTATCATCTGGGCGCTGCACAGTTTCTTCCTTCCACCGTCATCGACGCGATGCCCTTCTGCTCCGGTTTGGTACAAGATGGCGAACGGGTCTTCATGGTCGCGAAGAATTTCGCCCGGTTGCATAGGCGAAACCCTCATTTTGGATTCTTCTGGATGAATAGCTTCTCCCATGAGGACGTCAACGCACCAGGACGGATGGACGACAAAGTTCGGGAATACCTTCTAGAAATCAGTGACATCCTGTCGGAGAATACACTAATTATCTTCCTAAGTGATCATGGGATGAGGTTTGGACCTATTCGGAACACCCTAACAGGTTACCTCGAAGAGAGATTACCATTTCTTTACCTAAAGTTCCCTAAATGGTTCCAGAAAGCTTACCCAGCGGAGTACGCCATATTACGGACGAATACCGAACGAATGGTCACTCCTTATGACCTTTACATGACTTTACAGAAAATTCTAAACTTAATTGATCCTAGTTATAAGATAGTCACCTCTCTGGGGTGTCCAGGTTGTCGTCCGTTAACCGAAGTTGTTCCTTTGGAAAGATCCTGTGCTGATGCAAATATTACGGAACATTGGTGTACTTGTTCCAACCTCAGGGAAATCAACACCGAAGATTCCCGGATACAAGAAGCCGCCGAAGTTGCTGTGAACCGACTGAACGCTCTCATTGTCGAAGAGGGTGGAGAGGAGCTATGTGCGCGATTTCGATTAGACAAAGTGCTGAAAGCGTTCCAAGCAACGAATCACTACGGCGGAAATGACGACCTCGTCGTGGTCGAGTTCCAGACGGCGCCACATGCACAATTTGAGGTTAGTATGCACACCGGGAATATGGAGGTGTACGGTGGCTTCTCGCGATTGGACAGTTACAAAGCCAGTAGTGCCTGTACGAATCACTCGGGATTGCAAATGTTTTGTTACTGTAAAGAAGTGGCCGCCTACTACATCGATAAAAACTGATAACTTTTCATTACTTACAATTAAACAACACTTAACCTCAACAAACTAAAACTAGGTTAAACCAACTACGTTATTATTCTTTTTTAATGTACAAACATTCTCTTTATGTGTGTCAAATGTTAACTATCAAAATACATACGAACCACCAACATGTGTGGAGGTAGCCTTATATATTTGTGCTTTAGTGTTGAACAAGTTGATTATATAGTATATGTAAGCGTTTGAAAAGACTGAATATTTATTGTTCTTACGGATTTGCCTAGCATTAATAACAAAGAATGTACAGTTAGTAAAACAAGTGTGTATTTTTGAAGTATTACATGACATGTTCGTCATTTCTTTCTGATATGTGTATAGCAAACGTTATGTTCAGTTAATTACGTCAAAGTGGATAAAGTTGCGTATGTTAAGCCATAAATGAAGAGGGAACGACGTAGAAGTGAATAAAGTTGCCTATGTTACGTGTTGGCCTTGCGAAATGTGCAAATGTAATCATATAAATGGATATAAAGAGAGTTATTTTTGTCACTTTATTTTAATATGAATAGGCGTAAGTCCGATAGGTATGTAATCAAAAGAAATGACAAACTTAATATATTATTTAAATTTTGTTTAAATCGATTACAGTTTTACGTTGTTCAACGTTTTACGATTTTCAATGTTGTGTTGTTTTTTAACCCTACTTTTACCGTTTTTTTACAGCTATTTTCCTAGTTATTCATCGTTGATGTTAAATAATGTCTGCAGTGTACGGTAAACAATGCATTTTTCATTTTACCATTTCCTTCTAAAAATAAAATTGCTTCTGATACATACTAACAATAAGAATGTACATTTACTAAAACAAGTGTGTTTTGAAGTATTACATGACATGCTGATCGTTTTTTTCTGATATGATGAGTTTATTGAATTAAAGATGATCTATGTTAAGCCTTGAATAGAGTACGTATTGCATCAAAGTGAATCAAGTTGCCTATGTTGAGTGATGGCTTTGCGAAATGTACAAATGTGTTTATATAAATGAAAATATACAAAGTTATTTATATCATTTTATTTTAACATACACAGGTGTGGATTCGTTTGAATTGTGAACAAGAGGATTGACAAATTTGATATTTTATTTAAATTTATGAATCGATTATAGGTTTACAGACATAAATGAAATTAAAGCAACTCACATGTTCTGTATTTTTTTTTACCCTATTTTACAGCTTATATCGTTTCAGTTATCGGATTTATTTTTTAGTTACTCATCGTTGATGGACAGTAGTTTACGATAAACAATGCATTTTATATTTTATCATTTCCTAATAAAAATGTAAAAACATGGTATTCAAAACTGCAGTGCAGGAAATTGTATAGGCATTTCGTGACAGTATAATAAATTATAATCTGTCTATATAATTGCATTGATGATGGTTATGAAGGCACGAAACGTTGCAGTTCTATTGCTGATTATAGTATACTGCAGGGGTCGGCAACCTTTGGGCTGGGGTCAAAATCAACTAGAATCTGAATAATACAGGAATGTTTGGTTTACTGATATGTTATCGTCGTAAAGGGTGAGGGGAGTATTTTTTACCTTCGTCGCCGAGGATATCCCCGATGCGGTGCATTTTCGACCATAGTTGCAAAGGGCTTAGGGGTGCGTCAAACAGCCGGCTTCGGCTTCGTGCTTCTATGCTTATCCTCGTCTGACGAATGTGTTTAAGAGAAGCTGAAGCAACTCGAAGAAATAACCTATCTCTTTTTAATACATTAGTCAGACAAATGAAAGCCCGAAACAAAAGGGGGTTACTTGAAATTGGTAAATGGGAGATACCCGCTTGTTATATGTTACCGACCGCTGATGCATTATAGGTCAAGTAAAAATGAGTAGTAGAAGTGGTATTCAATATCGATATTTCAGTTTTTAAACCGTTCTATGATGGAAATGTATTATTCATTATTTTGTCATGCTTTAATACTTTATTCTGTTTCATATTTCTATGTTTTACTCGTTAAATACCGTTATTACATTTCTTTAAAGTCTTTACAAACATATTATATTTATTAATTGATGGATCGTCCATCAATGTCCGCCCACCGCGTGACTATATACAATAGTTAGTTTTTTCCGTTTCCTTTTTACACTATTCATATAGAATATACACTATACAAATCTTAAAGAACCCAATCAAGACCCAATAAATTTACTCCGCTTTCTTTTAAATGAAATAAATGAATATAAACATTATATGAATTCATTATATGCTAGTCTCATTCTTCTATATCCCACTTCTGAATTCAGCGTACCTTATCTCCTACTTTTTTGTTTAAATTCGGCCTTCTCAAGTAATTTTTATAGAGCCTTTACCAAGTTATATTCGGAAACATTTTCAAGTATGTGTTTAATTTAATAATAAAACGATAAAATAAAACGATAAAAGAATGAAATAAAGAATACAACAAAATTGAGCATAACCTACTACTTCCAGCGACAAAGGCTTACTGCCGTGCCGAGCTCGTTTTCACGCCGAGGTATCCCCCACCATCACTTTTCATTAGTTCCAATATCTACCACCAAAACTCAGCCGTTCCCGAAACTTGGCGATTATATCCGAAAATTCTCGATTTGAATCATCCACAATATATGCATATCACATTATAATCGTGGGCAGTGACGCCCGACGCGAATCCATTCATTTCCACCCAAATTACTCAAATTCCTGTGTAACAAGTGTCGAAAACTATTCGCCTTTTTGCCGATCAACGTAACCAACAAATAATAATTGATCTTCCAACATGTCTCACCAAACTGGCATTCAAGGTAATCACAAACTTATCTATAAGTAAACTCGAAGTAAACGCTAATAATATGCATTTAATTTAGCAAATACCGAGCTGCGATCATATTTTGCCAAATGCCGAGACGGCCACCTACGTCTTCTAAAAGTTATAATCGAAAATGGTAAAAATAAACTCAAAAACTATTTAAAGAGGTTAATTATGTGTTGTTAACTTACTAACTTTTACAGAACAACTAATGCTTGGTACATGCAGGAAACCAGAGAGCACATGGGAAGAAGATTACGATGACTTTGTACTGCCACAGATTGAGAAAAACAGCCCGTGTTATGTGTTATACAGATTTGATTCAGTAAATGCATCTGGTTACGATTGGCTCTTGATAAGCTGGGTGCCAGACAGTGCGACAGTTAGGCAGAAAATGTTGTATGCTTCCACAAAAGCCACTCTTAAGTCGGAGTTTGGTTCATCTTTGATTGCAGAGGAAATGCATTGTACAATTATGGTAAGATTTTTGTTAATTTTATTCAATAATTATGGCAATACTTATCAATTTTTGCCACTGTTCTGTGATAAACTTTATTACAGAGTGATATCAGTTTAGAAGGATATAGAAAGCACAAGAATACCAACGCTGCTCCAGCACCACTTACAACGCGAGAAGAAGAACTGCAGGAGATTCGAAAGTCTGAGGTGAGGACCGATGTGAGTGTTGACTCGAAGCATCAAACTTTGGGTGGTGTTCTCTTTCCTATTGCTCAAGAGGTGAAGACTGCTATTAATAATTTACAGTCAGGCAATATTGATTATATACAAATGAAAATAGGTAAGTTTTTCCTATTTTTTTTATAGTTTTATTCTTATTTTATAAGTTTTTCTATGTTGTAAAGAAGATTTTGTCCAGTTGGGAAAAGTTTTCTTGCTACTGAGTTGGAGTTTTTGTATTAAACAATTAAATTATTTATTATTCTTGACAGATTTAGAAGGAGAAAAGGTTTTACTGGAAAAAGCCGAGAAAATCACTCTGGGTGCTCTTTCAAAGCAAATCCCAACTGACCACGCCCGTTATCACCTGTACAAATTTAATCATACGCATGAAGGCGACTATATGGAAAGTATCATCTTTATTTACTCGATGCCTGGGTATAATTGCACGATCAAGGAGCGTATGTTGTATTCGAGTTGTAAGCAACCACTTACTGATTCCATTGCAAGTTGGGGGATTGATATCGCCAAAAAGGTGAGTAATTTTCAATTCATACATTGTTAAAACAAGATGAAAATAGAGTAGTCAAAACAGTCACCGATAAAAACTGCTACGGTTCAGGAATTAACATTCCAATTCTGAACTTTGGCAAATATTCGTTAAAATATATGAGAAAATCGCGTTCAGGTGTGCTTAAACGACTTATTTTCACGAAAAAATGCTTTTAAGCACATCGAGAGATCGATAGTCGCAACGATTCAGAAATCATCCGGCGATTTCTGAACTTTTGACAACTACTCGCTAAAATATAGTAGAAAAACGTGTTTAGATATGTTAAATCGACTTAATTTCGTGAAAAATGTCTTTAAGCACATCGACAAGTCGATAGAAGCAGCGGCTTAGGAAGTAACATGCGATTTCTGAACTTTTAACAACTATTCGCTAAACTATATGAAGAAACGTGTTTAAATGTGCTTAAAGGACTTATTTTCACGAAAACTGCTTTTAACCACTTCGTGAGATCGATAGCTGCAACTATTCGCTAAAATATATGAGAAAAGCGTGTTTAGATGTGCTAAATCGACTTAATTTCGTGAAAAATGCGTTTAAGAACATCTAGTTAACAATAGAGGGCACCAGTATGCTTCGCAGATTTGCTAATAGAGTGCGCCAGTGTGTTTAAAAACTTTGGTGTTTTTATCTCTAGTTGGAAATTGACGACGCATCAGAATTAAACGAAAAATACCTCTACGATGAACTACATCCCATTAAGAACCTCCACCAGCCGAAGTTTGCCAAACCTAAAGGTCCCCCAAACCGAGGGCCACGCCGTCTAACAAAACCTACAGATTAATCGTAAAATCTAAAACAACCATCCTTTTTCTATGACACAAATTAAATATCAGTGCTTTGGAAGAAAGGCAAGCACAAGGGATTGTTTTCCAAGTATTATCATGATAATATTTATACAAAATCACTAATATAATTGTATATATCATGAGTATTAAAATATGAATAAAGATAGCTCAAAGCATTTGTTAAGCTGTAAATTTCATTGAAAACGACATTTTTTGTTATTATATATTATTAAACACTATTAACAATTATACATTTGACTAAACCTTGTCTACTCGTTTCGTTTGATTTTCCAAAGACGATTCTATCGCATCCAGATCGTTTTTCATGTTCAATTCTTTGATACGTTCATTGTGAGCCGTCAATTCAGCACTATCGTCCTTCGCGAAATGCTCACGCATGTCTTCTCGCATTTTACCCATGCGTAATTCTTGCCAACGCTTAGAATTGGCACGAACATCGCTCATCTGTAGGCCAGCTGCTTGCAAGACTAAAACGGTGGCTGTGCCCGCGATAAGACCAAGGGCACTACCCAAACCTCCACCGACGAGCATTCCACGTGGTCCAGTGTTGAATTTGTATATAGCCCCGGCAAGTCCACCAGCGATGAAGTGCTCTAGGATGCCGTTACGTCCACGATAAACGGAAACGGCCGTCGTGAAAGTTACATAACTTGTAGAGAAGAGTGTAACACGCCAGGCTAAACGCCATGCACCTTTGCCGAAGGCAAGCGTTACTTTATCTTGTAATCGTTTCTAGAAACATATTTTTGTGAGCTTATGTTATGGTTATAAGGTTATATTATGTCTATGAGGTTATGTTCCGCTTCTAAGGTTATTAATATATAGCTATAATAATTACCTTAGCTTCAAGATGATCCTTGAATGCTGTAGCTTGATTGTTTTGGAAAAATTCAAGGTATGCCGATTTACTACTGTTGATGCCTCCATACATTGCACCAACGAACATACTCATGCAACTTACTTCCAAGATTGAACTTACTTCATTACTCAGTTCGCCAAATTCACTAGAATTTATTTAATTTAAATCTCTTGAAGTTGTTCTTCATTAAATTGTCTAATTAAATTGCAGTAATTACTTACTTTGGAAGAAATGTTGTGATTAATCTTTGATACGGCGTTAATTCAATCGGAACAAAATCCTGTTCGGTTGGTGTTGTGCCTATTGGTTTATCATAATAACCGTAGATATCACGAAAAATGGATGCAGACATGTTTTACTAATTGTAAGTCTACCTTTAAACTGATTATCGTTATGTTATAATTACATTAAGTTGCATTTTCCCACGAATTATTTTATGCAATGATTGTAGATTTTTGAGGTTAGATTTGCATTTTGACATTTAATGATTTTTTCGATAAAAATTTAATAAATTAAATGTAACTTACAACATCAATAAAAGTAGGTAGGTAATAAATATTCCGAGGAGTTAATTAGATTTAAATTTTACAAAATTTATAGATGTTATTTGAAGTGAACATGGTGTAAGAAAAGTTGCCTATAGTACATATACTTTATAGATATTTTCAGGGTAATCAAACTGTACGTAGTGAGGGTTTTCCGGATCTGGTAAAACTGGAATCACAGATTACTATGGTCTAGGTATGATTAGTCTATGGATTTTTGTAGAAAAATGTTTCAACATTGGCGTATAGAAGGCGCTGTGAATGAACACTATCAAGTCATGAGTTTTCCTTCTAGATGGCGCTTCTTCACTTACCTCCGGATTTATATAAAAGCGCATGCGCGTAAAACATACAACAATTTAGATAGTAAACAATTTTAGGCAAACTTTGTTTAGGTAATTCAGCGACCCTGAGCGATACTACTTTTTCGAAGAAAATAAAACGATGAAAATCATTTCACTTTATTAGTCATCTCTCTGAATAAAATATAAAGTGCTATAATTCATTAACAAATAATGACTTTGTTTAACATTCACATAATTGATATATTTAGTGCACAATATGATATCAGGTCATATTCAGTCTTATAGATACATCACAGTTTCGTTTTTCTTTTCTCGCTTGCACCAAATGAAATGTTCAACCTCCACATAACCTACACCCAGGCGAATACATACCCGAATTTCACACACACAGTACATTAAGACAGCATTGATGAGTAACAAGGCTATAGTACAGTAGTAGTGTAAACAATTTAAAAATCTAACCGCAAACCTGACTACTTGGCAGAGGTTAGAACGTGAGTAGATTTTGTCATAGACGTTAAACGACTTAGGCTGGCGTTATCTTCTCATTCTTTTTCGGAGGAAACGTGTGGGACTGAAAGTTGACATTAATAGCAACCGGATGCAGGACCACTTCGGTACCGATGGATAGAAGATCCTGTCCTCCGAGGTAGGGTAGTAACGCGTTATGGTCGACAGTAATGGGCACATAGTATGACCCCTTGGCATGTAGTACGAAAGCCGGTATCAAATTGGAGGGCTTAACACCATCCACATGATTACTATTGGGCGAACCATTGCTAACGCCATTGGTTAGACCGTTATGATGTGCAGCGCCATTGGTAAATGTATGACTACGATCAGTGATTGGTTTGCGAAGCACTGGACTTGTGAATGCAGTCATTCCATTGGTGCTGGCTGTAGTAAAAAGGGTGGAGTCTGAACGTATAGATGGCGCTGTCGGTGGGGTTGTCCAGGTATCCATTGCTTCTGATTCCTGGGCGGTTTTCAACAGGGTAAGAGTGGTTTGAGTCTGCGTTGATTCAATGAAATGTGGTGTTGGTGAACCTATGCTGGAACTAAAAAATAGGTTAAGTAACTAAGTTCATAGGTTAAGTGTCTAGGTTAATAGGTTTTGTTTAGGTTGTTTTAAGTTTAAGAAATTGTTTTAAACTTACCAAGTTTGGTTATCAGTGCTAATCGGGGTACTATTCCTCCGATCAACAGCAACACTCTGAGGATTCTTCGCGTTATCCTGCGTAAAACGCAGCTTGATATCATTCTTATATTTATAACCTCCATGATGTTCCTCTCTCTTCTCCGTCCCTACATCCACATCAACGTCAATCTCAACCTCAGTGTCCCGGGCTTCATCTCCAACCATTTCAAACCCATTCATATTTGTATCCTCTTGCTGATGTTCACTCTCGTAGTTGTTATTCGGTTCTACTTTAGGTATCACCTTATCTTCCAACCCCACAGTACTAGACCTCGCTGGATCAACTTGACTAACCCCAGGAGTGGCAACAGATGGCGATGCTTCATTCGCAGTCCGACAGATAGTATCACAATGCGCTTGCAGATGACCAAGAAGACGTACACAAATCGGCTCTCTCGGAAAACGACCTTCGACTTCGACGAGAAAACGCATCGTTTCCGACATACATTCCTGATAACCTAACCTATAGTGGTTCATATATTGCAAGTACTTCATATGCTTGATGGCCATCTCTATAATTTCGGTCTTTTCAACGCGGCCACGTCCTTTTTTCAAGTACTCGGTCGGAATGAGACGCGAGAGGTCCGCTAAACAATTGTTCATCCGATCACGTCGTCTTTTTTCGATGATACGATGCGAGAGTGGGTCCTGTCTTGAGACACGCATCGCCGGAGCTTTTCGATGGTAGGTGGCGTACTCAACGCAGTCATCCTCGCACGTGGCGAAGTTGAGGTTGGCTGCTTCGCAATAGAATGGATCACGGGGTGTACGTGTTGGAATGTTGTCATTGGAATTGCTGAAAAAGGAAAAAAAATGTTTCAAAGTTATTATGTTCCTAACCTATTTTAGGTTACTTGTAATTACTAATTAACAAGTGAGTATATTAAAGAATTTCACGATTGGGTTGCCTATAATCTATAGAACATTCTTCAACCTCAAGTAAATATCCTTGAATCATTCCTAACCTCTAACAATACAATTAAAAACGCAATCAAATTAACGCGATTATGCGACTTTTTATCACAATTTCACGTCTGATAGACTGATAATCCAACGCCACAACACCAGCCGGTGCGTCTGTCTGCCCGGGGCCAATCAGGAGGGACGCGAATGCGCAAAAACGCTTGATTTGCGTCATTCGTGGCCTTGAAAAAAAGCGCAAAGCCATGCGAGTCGCGCGCTAACATTCCGCCATCATTGGTTGCGATTTGCATTGCGATCGTGTGATAACGCGCCCTGGGTTCCAGCGACATGCTTGTCATGATAACTGGTGATAATTTCGCAAAAAAAAAACAATCACACATTGAAACCAAAATATATAAAAGTCACATGTTATTTTAAGGGTATATTAATCAATGTTATTTATATAACCTCAAAAAGCTATTAACGATGTTTTTTCACAACATTGAAGAGGTTAACTTTGAATTTTGAGGGTTTGAAACCCTCGGACAGTCACGTCCGATTCATAGCGTCGTTCGATTGCACTTACACTTGTTACTTTGTAATATACTCTGTTATTACTTGAAGCAAGCAGCGGCTTGCCGCTTTGTGGAGCTGGGTAGTCGTTTAGATCACTACAGTTAAGCAACGTCGGACGTAGCATCGCGTTCGATGGGTGACCCATGGTCACTCAACAAGCGGCTGCGGCGCCGTACGCGAACTCCCGAACTCCTGACTTTGCGGTAAAAACGCGAACGAAGGTTGGGCGATTCGCTTGCAACGGTCCCCGGAAAACCCCATATGCACAAGAGTTCAAAGCAATACCATCAGTAGCGAGACCGGATCGGGCCGGGAGAAAGTTACTATGTAATAGAAAAGGGTTGTTGATTAAATAAAAAAAATACTTGAAGCAGTGTACTTTTCACTATACGTTCACATATCTCCCGTCTCATTAACTAACACGCATTCCTCACATCCGTATACATTCCTTATATATGTCAATTATTATTATAAATCATATTAAAGTTTTGCATATTATATTACTCAATATTTTAAGTTATTTAGTCAGTTCATGTCTTGTTTATAGGTTAAACTGATTAACAATAACTTACATTTGTTATATTCTATTATAAATCACACGTATAACAAATAAAAACATACATGCATACATAGTAATCGGAATATATTATTTATTATTCAATTTAGTCACGATTTGTTATTGATTCAATTATGTACTGCTGCCGTGTACGGCAGCTAGTAGCTTGTATTATTTTTATTATAGTGCGGCGGGTAATAAGCAATCGCAAAAGGCTTTGATGGCGTGAACATTGACACAGTTTCCGCCGCGCCGCAATTATCGCAATTAAAAATTTATTTATAAACAGGCCTACGCCGCCGCGCAACTAATTGCACCTTCGTACGCGCTTCAATGCATAATCGCATTTTGATAGTTTGTAGCAAACAACGCCAAATATTATTATAACATGTTTGTACGTCGTTTATTATTGCATTACGCCGTCACATTGTATATACATGCAATCTAAAAATAGATATTTATAGGCTTGTCATGTGAATGGAAATTTTCGATTTCCGGTTGTTGAAGTCGATGAATTTCTTATCGGAATGAGTAGGACTCACGTGTTTCGCGGATATTATAAGGTCGTAAAACAATTGGTAAGCTATGTACTTTTGAATATTTGTTATATATTTGATCTAGGATTGTCTAACGTCGTGTGTAACCCGCGTGTGGCACGGTTAATAGACTCGATAGCAGTGTGTCACAAACTTTGTTGTGGGGGATTTACCCTGTTTGAGTCTAAAGCAAAAATGTGGGATCAGACCCCAAGTCTGGGACCGAGAAAAAGGAATCCCCATCCGGACTGACAATGAGAGTCAAGCGCCCATTCATTTAAACAGATGTTGTTGTGAACAGCGAGGCAAGTTTTGAGCCCTTTTTTATATTTGTCGTCAAATTATCTATATTTAATCTGGTGTGAAAGAACTTTTCAACTGTTTAGTCTGCACCACATGTTTTTCACGTTTTTTGTAAGCCCTGAGTCGTCAAGTGGTTAATAAAGAAAACAT
>JAODAC010081366.1:0-45386 GCA_027575185.1 Mimaenictus wilsoni | reverse complement strand
GGAGAAATCTTTCGTAGTAGAAGAGCCTGCATGATGATATCCCATCTTGCGGTGTTGAATGCATTTTTAACATCTATCGCTCGCTTAAACCAATAAAATTGTTGAATGTTTAAAGACAATTAGGGAAGCAGAATGTAAATATTCTAAATTTGAAAGAATCAGTCAAAAATATTAAAAATTGTAGGAGGAATTAAGGTTTAAAGTTTCATATAATCCGCGCATGCTTTGAATAAGATAGCCTATGCCCGATGCTTATACTATGCCGGCGCAGAACAACGAAGGATGGGAGATATAAAAGACGACGATTAGAGAGGGGTACATTCATTCTTTTAGAGTTAGCGCTCTGACACGTTCACTATGTTTTCTTATACATTTTTTATCATAACTTCTACATTTTTAATCAGAGCCTCATAAAATTTGCATAGTGTATTTTCATATTTTCAATGAATGCTACGATGAATTAAAATACAATCATCATATTGTCATTCTGCGTGACTGCAGCGAAGCTTTGACATATCAATAATCATTGGAAGACAATGTTTAAGATGTTAATCACGATAGAGAGAATTAATAGGATTTGAATCTTCAATATCCGTAAGTCATGTATGACTTTATTTATTCAAAGGCAGCTCGGCTGCAGTCATGCAAAATGATAATATGCCGGTAGTAGGGCGTTCGAGAAAATAAACATCTCTTAACAAATGCTCGCAACCCAATTCCTGTGATTATAAAAGGTAGCCCCAAAATGAATTACCATATTTTGAGTCAAACGGAAAGATTCAAAAAGTCTACAAATGGAAAATTTTAATTATAATGTGGAAGTGTAGATTGGAAATTCTATAATAGTCATGTATTTAAAGAAATTTATGGAAAGGAGATATTTAAATATTGTAAATTTGAAATAACCAGTCAAAAATATTCAATATTGCAGGAGATACTCAAGTTTATAGTTTAGGGTTGATCTGCGCATGCGTGTATTAAAAGAAGAAAGACGAAGAAAGAAGAAAGACGAAGGAAGAAGGAATAGCAGGCGGCGATTAGAGCGTGCTATATTCATTTAATCACTTAAGATGCAGCGCATTTGTTTTCTTATACATTTTTTAGGATAACTTTCATATTTTTTTATCGCATCATTGTAAAATTTGGGGAGAATATTCTCATATTAGCTATTAAAATTGCTGTGAAAATATATGAAAAAAAATATTGTAAATATATTTAACGAAAAAAAGCAGCGTCGGCGGCTTGCCGCGTTGTGGGGCTGGGTACTCTTTAGATCACTGCAGCTAAGCAACGTCGGACGTAGCTGCGCGTTGGATGGGTGACGCCACTCAACAAGCGGCTGCGGCGCCGTCCGCGAACTCCTGACTTCGCGGTAAAAACGTGCACGAAGGTTGGGCGATTCGCCTGCAACGGTCCCCGTAAAAACCCCATATGCACAAAGAGTTCAGGCCGGGAGAAAGTTACTAATGCCTTACACCACTATGTGGTAGAAAAAGGTTGTTGATTAATAATAATAATAATTTAACGGATTTTTATATATTTTTTCAAAAAGCCCTTTTACCGTTCGGTGTCGGTCGGTTTACACTTTTGTAGTACATTTAATTGTACAACATTTCTTACATACCTATTTCTTACTTGCTATTTGTGTGACAACTTTATTTTTGCTCTATTACTATGTGTTTACAAAATTTTTCCACCTTTTTCTATTTGTGGCTAATTGTTTAGCTTCAGTTATCGTTATTCCTTGTTTTATTATGGGTCTACCTCTTTTTCTGTTTATTGCAGCTTTCGCTTGCCAAATTTGTTTTACTAGTCTATCTTCTGGCATTCTTATTAGATGTCTCCACCAATTTAGTTGTTTCTTCTTTATTTGTTTTTCTAAGGGATCAATTTTTAGTTCTACTCGAATATCATCATTTCTAATTTTATCCAGTCTGGTTTTTCCTACAATATTTCTCAGAAACCTCATTTCAGCAGTTTGTAGTATACTCTTATCTCTATTGTTTAGTACCCAGCTTTCATAACGGAATTTAAAATGTCTATAATAAAAAATTCACGATTCCACCAAGCATTACCTGTTCATGCTACTTTTTTTAAAGCAAAAACCAAAAAAAAAGCCTACTAAATCCCGAAAAAAGGTAAAATGTAAAACACACCAGGTAAAAAGTATCTACACCGAAATGCTCTTGGAGGGTTAAATGAATCAATCCTTTTTTTTGCAAAAAGTAATCAAATGCGAGTATATTAGCGTAACACGCCGAGCACAAAACATCGCATACGATTACATCCTGTTGTTTCAGGTTATATTCAACTATTTTAGCCGCCAAATCGTTGCCCATTGTTAACTAGAGCAAAATCAACAGCAGCGCACACAACTTGTGCAAAGTGTTAAAATAAGCGGGCGCAACTTAATCAAAATTCAAGCGTGACTCGTACGGCGTCTAACACTCATCAGCACTTTGTTCGACGCAAACTGCTCTCGGCTCGCACATATTCGCGTGCGTTTCGCAAATGCCAGCCGCGCATTATTCAACTCCGGCTGGGCCGCGGGCCGCGCGTTTTGTGGGGACGCGCGGCATGCCCGCAGGGATTCCTGCAATCCTTGCAGGAGTCATCGACGGTGATTATCCCGAAAGTTTATTCACTCTCAAAACTCTCTCCATACGGCACTCAACAATTGCACATGCGAAAATATAAACAGTAATCTAGACATTTAGAGAATGTGTGGTCGGCAGTAACTTATAATGGCAGTTGAAACCATTTCATAAAACAGAAACATATTTGCCTAGATTTATTAATGCAATTTTTTTAAATTGAGTTATAATAGTAAATATAGTAGTAAAAAGTATATTTATGCAATTGACTATTTTATGATTTGAAAGACTTGGTCTAAGAATAAAGATGTGGGAAGGTTTTATAGAATCTAATATGAAAAAATCAGTCAAATATATCGAAAACTTTAGGAGATATTTAAGTTTAAAATTATTGACCTCACTCCACGCATGCGTGAAATACAAGTGACATATGCCCATCGCATATTTAGCGCATGCGCAGTTGTACAAAGGTGGAAGAAAGAAAATCGCCGATTGCGTTTCACAACTATCTTTAGTAATTATACATTTTTGCATATAACTTCTACATTTATAACAATACTTTAATGAAATTTTGTAAATATACTCTTAAATAAATGTAGAATATAAACGTACTTTTAAATTTTTCTTGCATATACCACATTTCAAGAAAATCGAACATGAATTATATCTTACTGGAAATAGGTAAATTTGTCAAAATGTCCTAGTTTGCTTTAAACTTTTACATTTTTAACAATAATTTAATGAAATTTGGTAAATATAATCATACATAAATGTAGAATGCAACATAACCTACAAAGTTTTGTTATCTTTAACAAATTTCAAGAAAATCGAACATGAAATATATATTACTAGAAATTGGTAAATTTGACAAAAGATGCACTTTTTCCTTATAACTTCTACATTTTTAGCAATATTTTAATGAAATTTGATAAATATACTCTTGATTAAATGTAGAATACAACTTTATGTTTAAAGTTTTGTTATCGATAGCAAATTTCAGGAAAATCGACCATGAAATATATATATATATTACTGGAAATAGGTAAATTTGACACAAAATATAATTTTTCCTTATAACTTCTACATTTTAAGCAAATGTTTAATGTAATTTGGTAAATATACTCTCAATTAAATGTAGAATACAACTTTATGATTAAAGTTTTGTTATCGATAACAAATTTCATTAAAATCGAACATGAAATATATCATACCGAAAATAGGTAAATTCGACAAATATGACCAATTTTACTTAAACTTCTACATTTATAACAATAATTTAATGAAATTTGGTAAATATACTCTTAAATAAATGTAGATATAACCTTACTTTTAAAATTTTCTTGCCTATTCCATATTTCAATAAAATCGAACATGAAATATATATTACTGTAAAAAGGTAAAGTTGACGCAAAATTTACTTTTTCCTTATAATTTCTACATTTTAAGCAAAAGTTTAATGTAATTTGTTAAATATACTCTTAATTAAATGTAGAATGCAACTTTTCTTTTAAAATTGTCTTATCGATAGAAAATTTTAAGAAAATCGAACATGAAATATATCTTACTAGAAATTGGTAAATTTGACAAAAGATGTAATTTTTCCTCATAACTTCTACATTTTTAGCAATAATTAAGGAAATTTGGTAAATATACCCTTAAATAAATGTAGAATATAACTTTAGATTTAAAGTTTTGATAGCTATAATAAATTTCAGGAAAATCGAACATGAAGTATATCATACCGAAAATAGGTAAATTCGATAAAAAATGTCTGATTTTGCTTAAACTTCTACATTTTTAACAATAATTTAATGAAATTTGATAAATATACTTTTAAATAAATATAGAACACAACCTAACTTACAATATGTTGTTATCTATAATAACTGTCAAGAAAATCGAACATAAAAGAGGACTATTAAAATTCTATCAAAAAAAGTGCGACACTCTGCACACTAGTCATCAACGACATACGTGCCGTTTGACACAAACATTATCCGGAAATTTCACGGCCTGAAACCTTCCAGTTTCCCACCCAAAATCTGCCCGCGACATGTGTCATTTACATACGCACATGTCCATTACAAATTTTACTCCATTCCGACACAATGTTTTTTTTTCATGCTCGACGTAAAGTTTTAAAGCCGCGTTTTAAGCCAATTACAGCACGCTGTCTGCTTTTTTACTATCATAATAACGAATATAATTATTAAAACAAAAGCCGGGCTTGGACCGCAATAACATAAAAATCAATTACGGTCGTCATTTGCAACCCCCTCACACACATACACACATAAAACAGCAACAAAAAATGGGAAGCAGCAGCAGTTGCTGCTGGCGAAATTGGGAAGTATGTGCATGCATGCGTGCACGTATGCTTTTGGCGGGCACTCACGTTCGCCCCGGAAAGCACCGGAAATTGAATAAAAGTAGAGCAAACAATGTGGTACACGCTAGTGGCCTTTGGCCGGTGACAGCGGCGACTAAAGAGGGATAAACGTCGCGTTTTGTATCGCTATGCAAATGCGCGCGTGTGTGTTCGCCGTCGAAATTGTTTCGTTTTGTTACACTCCTGCGCTCATATAATAACTGTAACCAAAGCTGTAACCCAGACACACACATACTAACACAGAGAAAAACCGCATGCTTTCAATTTGGCGTTAACTTAGCCGTTAGTATTTTCATTTCCGGGCTTGCAAAAGCTTGGAATTCGCACAGTAACGGCGAAACTAACGAGGATATGTTAATACTTGTCAGGAACGAGAACATTTATATTATTTCTTTGTTCATATATTTTCAAAGTCATCTGTTGTTCAAGAAAATATGATTTTCATTCGTTGTTGACCAGTACCATTCAATTTGTTTGAATTTATTTAAACTATGTAAGTTTAAAACGAAAATATTAATTTATACAAAATCAGACCTGAATAATGTGAGGGAAATGTTTATAAACGTAGCAGTGAAGAAATCACTAAAAAATGTAGAAAGCACTCAGAGATATTCAAATTTAAATATTGTCACTTCGAAGAACGCATGCGTGAAATAACAAGATAAATAATAAGAAGTGCATGCTTATACTACGCCTGCGTAGACTAACGAAAAATAAAGATATAAAGAGACCGATTACTGCGGAGCCTAACGTAGAAGGAATTCATAAAGAGACCGTGTACAGCCCTAGACTAATGTATTTCTATTACGTTTTTCTTTATAACTTTTGTATTTTTTACAATAATTTAATGGAATTGGCACAGGGTAGAGAAACTTACAAATATTGTCTATATACACTAGTTTCCCAACAAATTAATAATAAAAAAAGAAAGTATGAGAATATAAGCACTAAACATTTTCAAGTTTCTGTGAAAAGCTTCCTTCTACGGCTCTCATTTTCATCAGCAATTGAGCATTAATTAATATAATTAAGATGACTACCGCAACATGATTGTCAACAATTACTTGAACTTTAACGTATTGTATTCAGTTCGATTTTTAATTTACGATCACGAATTCTCGAAACAAAAATTGTATAAACCCAACAGTGAAGAAACGATTCAAATATATTGAAAACTCTCAGAGATATTCAAGTTTAAAGATAGTCACTACAAGTTGCGCGTGCGTGAAATAACATGCGCATACGCGTCGCTTATACTACACCTGCGCAATAAGAAGAAGAAAGACATAAAGAGACCGATGATTCCGCAGAGTCCCAAAGAAGGGACGAGGCCAAAAACCGATCCACTTACACTTAAAAAACAAGCAAGAACTTTCTATGAAAAGTTCCCATCTGAAGCTCTCACATTCACCAGCAAGAGAGTATTAATTAATTCAATTAAACGACATTCGCACGAACTAGTTCGAAGAAATTATAAAGTTTTATATGTTAATATCGTAAGGTGTCCTTCGGTATACACGATGTAGTTATATATCAAATACTATTTGAATCATATGGTATTTTATTCAATGTTTTTTTTAGTTTAAGATCATGTTTACTCTAAAGGACTATTTTGTCGATCATTCAGTGAATCAATCATTACAAATCATTACAAACAGCGAATGCGTGAAATAACACATGAATGCGCGTCCCTTATTCTACTCGTTCCTTCTTCGGAAGACATAAAGAGACCGATTACTTCGCAGTGCTCCAAAGAAGGAAGGCATAAAGAGACCGACTACTAGACTAATATGTTTTCTTATATGTTTTCGCTTATAACTTTGGTAATTTTCATACGAATTTAATGAAATTTGCAAAGAAAATTCTTAATGAGCTTAAGAACAAAGAGTAATTTGCAAAATTTGTCAATATATACTAGTTTCCCAAAAAAAATTAACAATAAAAAAGAACATGTGAAAAAGCTGCGTTTTGATGCTCTCACTTTCACCAGCAATAGAATATTAATTAATTTAATTAAGCGTCATTCGCACGAACTAGTTCGAAGAAAATTATAAAGTTTTATAGATCAATATCGTAAGCTACCCTACTGTATTCATGATGACGTTAAGATTGTCAAACAACTATTGGTTACGCGGTAGTCGCGGTTTGTTAAAAAAAATTAATTTATTTCCCGGTGTTGCGCGGGCCAGATTTAACTGGATCTTCTTAAGCTAAGTTCCTTGAATTAGCCGATGTGTTAGGTACAACACCACTACGACTTTTTATAGTGGCACAAACGCCCCTTGCTTTCTACCTGCTATCTTATTCGTTTCTCTATAGTTTTCTCGTATAGTTTGGTTAGTGACCCTAACAGAGTTATTCCTCTGTAGTTTATTCGGTCCTATTTGTCCCCAGCTTTGTCGATTGGTAATATCAACCCAATTTCCCACTACTTGGGCATTTGTTCCTTCCTACACACTTCATGTTATAGAATTCTGATGTAATTTACATCGTGATGTCAACAACCTTTTATCATCAAGTCACGACTTATCTATTCCAGGTGCGGATCTTAATTCTCTAATTGCTGTTGTTATTTCCTCCTTGGTGATTAGAAATCCCAGATATTAATGTTAAAATCTGCGCATGCGTGAAATAAGAAAGCATGTGCGTCGCTCATATTACGTCTGTGTAGTAGACTGCACAGTCGCAATATAATCTTCTAGAATGGTTAAGAAAGACATAAAGAGACCGATTACTCCGAAATTACACAATGAAGGAAAACATAGAAAGATCGGTTACAACATGTCTCCTTATACATTTTTGCTCAAAACCTTTGTAACTTTTACACAAATTAACGCAAATTTTGCAGAGGGAACACTTAATGAATTTTCGAACACAGTGTAACTTTCAAAGTTTGTCAATCTATACTAGTTTCCCATCAAATTAACAAAAAAAAACTAATGAAAATAAGAAAACAACTAAAAACTTTCAATGAAAAGCTCCCTACTGAAACTCTCATTTTCACCAGCAAAAGGGTATTAATTAATTAAATTAAGCGTCATTCGCACGAACTAGTTCGAAGAAAATTATAAAGTTTTATAGGTTAATATCGTAAGGTGCCCTACGGTACATGCGAGCGTTATGATTGTATAGCGGAAAATAACCTCGATGCAATTTTCCGATGTACCCATGTCGTTTTCCCTGCTCATAACTCCACCGCGATAATAAAACTTTTCTAGATGGGTTTCACTTCCGGTGTTGTCGCAATTTAGGTTAGTATAATTCAACATATAAACTCAATTCAAACATAAAATATAAAATATATTAGATTAAAGTTTAAAGCACTTAAGTGCTAAATATTTTTAGTAACCTTTTTGATTTTTATGGTTTACGTTAAATCATAACGAGATTTCCACCACGTCAATGTGAAAAACAACAAACCAAAACGACCACAACAACTATGAAGGAAATTCGCAGGTTTGCTACGTGCAAACTGTCGCATAAATATCCCACCCGTCTACACCTTAATTTATAAAACTATATATATTGCTGTATGTGAAAATGTTTTTCCGGGCAGAGCGAAAATGTGGAATGAAATACGGAAGCTATTTACTATACTCGTAATGCCAATAAAAATTGCGCATTGAATTGTGCGAAATAAGCTGTAATGAATGAAAATCCAATATTGCATTACGACGCTATTCGCATACTAATACAGTTACACTGTTGCTACCCAGGGGAAAATGAATACAAATTTCCACCCGGTTGCGTTTGAATGGAAATAATTGGTTATTTATTTATTAAAATTTAATAAATTATTAACATACTTTAGAGGTAATTTTCGCTGAATCTATGAGCGATAGAACAAAACGGGAAACTATGTTTCATTCTCTTGTTAATTGAGTACACAGTTGTGAAAGATTCATTAATTTATAATAAAAATTGTGGCCGTTATTGAGAAAATTGTACAAGAAAACCAAACAACAACTAGTGTACATTGAATGCTCCGACGTAAAATAAGATTATTATATGCTTGCGATGATTTGCGGATTTGCGGTGATGTTCTATTATAGGTACAAGAAAAAAGGTTACAAGTTTTCATCAGTGAAGAAATCACTCAGAAATAGTGAAAACTCTCAGAGATATTCAAGTTTAAAGATAGTCACTACAAGTTGCGCGTGCGTGAAACAACATGTGCATGCGCGTCCCTTATACTACACCTGCGCAATAAGAAGAAAGACATAAAGAGACCGATGATTCCGCAGAGTCCCAAAAAAGGGAGGAGGCCAAAAACCGATCCACTTACACTTACAAAACAAGCAAAAACTTTCTATGAAAAGTTCCCCCCTGAGGATCTCATTGTCGCCAGCAAAAGAGTATTATTTTAATTAAGCGTCATTCGCACGAACTAGTTAGACCAAATTTTAAAGTTTTATAGGTTAGGTTATTTTATAATAAAAATTTTGGAAGTTATTGCGAAAATTATATAAGAAAATCAATACAACTAGCGTACGTTAAATGCTCCGAAGTAAAATAAGATTTTTATATGCTTCCGGTGATTTGCGGAATATCTAGAAATACCTTCATTTTTAGGTTCTATTAAAAGTACAAGAAAAAATGTTCCAAGTTTTCATCAGTGAAGAAATCACTCAGAAATAGTGAAAACTATCTGAGATGTTCATGTACAAACATAGTCAAAACAATCTGCGCAGGCGTGAAATAACGGAAACGTTCCTTATACCACGTTTAAGAGGTCTAACGAAGACGTAACGCTTAAAGAGCTCGATTAATGCATAGTCAAACGAATGAGAAAAACATTAGAGAGACCGATTAACGTGCAGCTTAGTGTAATGTTTTGTTCTGTTTTTCGGTTGTATAGCGTTTTTAACGCCTTCCGAACACGTTAGCTTTCACCCCGCCTGATCAACTCTCTCCGTACGTGGATTAGCATATGTTTGTTTTTACGGGGATGAGTTGTAGGCTCATCACCCATCCCTCCTCCTTATTCAGGACATGAGAAAGTGTGGAGTGCAAAATCTTATATATACCGATATCGGGAACCGAACCCGGAACCTCTGCATTACCACGCTAGTGCGTAACCCCTACGCCACGCACTCCACTAGTCTAATATGTATTCTTATATATTTTTTGCCGATAACTTTTATAATGTATACATAAATTTAATGAAATTAGGGGAGGGTCCTCTTAATTAACACACGAACGCCGAATAACTTACAAATTTTGCCTATCTATAATAGTTTCCAAATAAATTAATCTTAAAAAGAAGTAGAGAAAAAGTTAAAAACTAAAAATTTAAATTTAATAACTTACAATTCTATGAAAAGCTTTCTTTTTAAGACTCTCATTTTTATCACTAATAAACTAAGAAACTATGAGCGATGGAATAAAATAAGAAAATATGTCATATTCACTAGTTAATTGAGTATACAATTTTTAATTAATTTATAATGAAAATTGCGGAAGTTATTGGGAAAAATGAATAAGAAAACCAACAAAAGAAGTTTGTGGTTTGACATTGTAGCACGAATTCATTGCTCGTACGTAATACAAGCTTATTACACGCACGGTTTTTCAAATATTTATTTTCATGTTTTGAGATTCTATTAAAGCTTGAAAAAAAGAAATCAAAATGTTTCCAAGATTTTGTCTGTAAAGAAATCAAACATAGATATTAAAATTTGTCAGAGATATTCATGACAACACGTGTTAGGGAGGTTGATAAGTAGATCAAACTATTATTGAGAACATTTTCAGCATTTACTTTTAATGCTCTGCCTTGACCGAACATCTCCCAACATCTGGACACCAATGCGAGATTTCAAACTTAAAAATCTTGCATTTGAGTAAGAAAGACCATAAGCACTTCGAGGCCAACTTGTTTTGTAATTTTTTAACGTTCAAATGATTGATTTTCGCCTGATGATGCCACATAGGCGAAATACGCATTGTACGAAATTCAAAATAAACACAATAAACGGTCAGTAGGCTAACAAGTAGCCTTCTATCGATAAAACACCTAAAGTATTAACTGACTTAACGATTCTAACTATTATAAACATGTTTTATCAACAACAAATTTTCGCATCAACAACAACAAAGTATCTAGATGTTCAAAACTGAAATTTACTAAACACACTTTGCTTCTTAAAAAGAAAATTAAATGTAGAGCACGATACTCTCGCACTTACACGATACTTACATAAATTAGAGGGTAGTAGTAAAAATGTAGCAATTAAGATATTGTTATGTTTTGTATTTTGGTGATTTATAATTAATAAACTTGTTTAAACTTTAATTGTTATTTAAACAATTAAATTTGATTTGATGTCCGATATTAAGGTTATAATATAACTGTTTTATTGTGGTGTAAGAAAGAGATTCGTTGGGAGCATCCGTAAAACTCTGACAATGAGTCTGAAAATATATAGTTCCAATGCAAAGTGTTAAAAGTATAATAATATAGCCTACTATAACTGTACATGACGATATGTAGACCTATACAATTGACACACCAAGAGTTAATAAATAAATGGCTAAATAATCAACTTAATGCAGGCGGGCAGGGTTCGAATCCCCGGGATGGGCAGCCATTATTCACAATTACAACTCACAAATACACACTGCACATTAAATCCACACCTATAAAAACCACACAAAAAGAAATCATCCACTCTTCAAATATCAACACTCTAATCAACAATCGAAATGTGCGCAACCCACAACATCCAATAGACACATGATACAATAACATCACAATCACAATAATGACATGTAATATAAATACATAAAAAACAATAAAAATCCAGGCTGAAGGACCAGTAAGGTCGATGGTCAGGTCTGAGGACTTAAAAATCATTTTTTAATCAACCTAATTTCCTAGATGAACAGCGCATTTTCCACCCTTTGCCCTCCTCTTGTTCTCCTTGAATAATCTTGATTTATATGTTTTTTTCTTCTTTTATATGAATGAATTACGTATTTAGAATTGTATTTAATTTCTACTTTTTATTTTCATCAATCGATGTACAAAAATCCGGTCTGAAGGCTGCTTATGTCGATGGCCAAGTATTGGGTTATCCCAGGACTATGGTATCGAAAGTATCGAAGTTTCAAATGTATCAATACCAAAAAGTATCGATACTTCGTGGAAAGTTGTCATCACTATTTGTGATTAACAGATAACCTCGGATTAGGGACATGTCAAAAAGTATCGAAAATGATTAATTCGATACTATCGATAAGTATCGATAAAAGTCGACACCGATCCTTTTTTGACATCCGTACTGTGCGACAAATCACAAATCTATTTCTCCATTTTCTCAAAAACTAAGAAAGTTTGAAGAAAATTTTGAACTGCATCTCAATGCCGTTCTAATTAAGATATCTGAAAATGTTATTGTTACGTCTAAAATTTTAATTACTCGTCATTAAACTTGGCAAGTATAATTAAACCTGGTTATCCCCGTATTTAGCAGTTAATACCTCTGTGCCCAATAAAATAAAATCCGCAATCACATAAACAATATCTGTGTTACAGATAAATCCGATGCACAGCGTGCCGGCGATGGACGACGGCGGATACGTTTTATGGGAGAGGTAAATACGAATTCATATTTTATATCCCGCCGCCTCCTGCACGCAACGTCGCGCCGCTATCTTTATAGCGAATTTCTGCACGACAATTCCTATGAATCGTATGAATATACGTGCAATATTTTATAGCCGCTACAAGCAAAAAACGAGAGACAGAATCCACCGCATTCGCAACGCGAAATACAACGAACGGAAAACTATTACAAAATATATTGCATTGTTGTATATGCATAAAAAACCTACAAATAATGCGCCGTAAAGCATGAGCGGTTGGGAGTAATTTAAATAAGTTCCTCTGCATAGCCACCAATGCAGACCCCATTCGAAAACTGGCCGTAATATTGTTGGCTCTAACGCAGATTAAGTCACATGGGTTTGCATTTTATGGACATTATACGTATCTGCGTTCGATATTGATTATTAATTTCATCGTAAAAGTCGGCTGAAATTGCGAAACTCGTCTGATGTTGGGGTGGGTAAATGGGGATTTCACTAAACAAGAGGTTGGGACGACCCGTGGGAGAGAATCACATACATAAAACACATCAAAATTCATCGGGTTAAATTTGTTTAGATTTGGATATCATTTAAACGTCATAGGAAGTCCTAAATCGTTGTTGGGGAACGGAAATGAGTTTTGGGTACTTTCACTTTCAATTTTGGAGGCATCGTATTTGTTAAAATTTTGTACGCTTACAATCGTTAAAATTTTCTAATTTTTTTATAATTTATTAGCAATTGATATTATTTAATTGAATTTATTAATTAAAAGCTGTAAGATTCTTTTTAAATTGTAGATACAATTATTTAATTTGCAATAAGTTAATAATTTAAAATCGTGTACATGTCGCCACCTATTGGTGAATGCTGCAAGTAGAAGACGAAAAGAAATTTTTGACAAATCAATTATAATTAATTGTTTTGAATTAGAAATATATAGATTCTAATGCGAGAAGCAATATTTGTATTTTTTCCAAATTATTTATTCCATTAGTCAGAAGGATTTAAATCCGACGGTAACTGCCGAATCGTGGAACTAAAATATGAAATTCAAACTTTAAAATAATTTCGAATATACCAATCGTAGAATTCTCATTCATATAGCAATTGATTCTCCATTAACTTTAGTTTGTTTTGTTATATCATATGAAACTCAAAAATAGTGTAATCAATGAGAAATCTCACTTGCAAAAAATCGCGTTTTCCGAAAAATGACTACTTCTAAAATTGTCATTTTTTTCCTTATTACGCATAATCCTAGGATTATAACATAGCATCCTAGGATTAGTGTGAAATTTGTTTTTAACTTCTACAAAGTTTTTTCGTTTAGTTTCTTAGATGCAATGTTATGATTGATGAAATTTCAGTATAATAACGTTGGCATTTTTGTAGAGAAATATGTATTGAAATGATTTGTCCTAAAGATCGCACATGTATTTATATTTGTTATGTTCTTATGAACAGAAATCCTACACCAATCGATTCAGAAGTAAATATGGCACAATTCTCAGCGCGATTTTCTTCGATTAGTTATTTTGGAATGATATTATTGACCGCTGTTCCAAACTTTTGTTACAAACTCCTTCAACATTTTTTTGTTTAGTTAATAAGGAATAATATTATAACTGACGAAATTTGAGTATAATAAAGGTGACATTTTTGCAGATAAAAAAAAGAGTTGACTTGACTTCTCCGAGAGATTGCACTTTTATTTATATTTGCAATAATGCTATGAACAGAAAACTTACACCAATCGATTTAAACAAAAATGCCATAATCTTCAGCAAGATTTTCTGCAGCTAATTACATTCGAACATGTTATAGATCACTAATATATATTATATTGTACCAATCGATTAAGAAGTAAATATGGCGTAATTTTCAGAAATATTTTCTTCGATTAATTACTTAGGAGCGATAATATAGATCGCAGAAGTGTAATAGTCGATAATTGGCTGAGTCAAAAAATTACTTGTCCTAAAGATTCAAGATTTATTCATATTTTTTTGATTCAGGGTGAAATTTGCTACAAATACCTGCGAGATACTTAGAAGCAAAATTATAACTAATAAAATTTGAGTATAATAATGTTGAGTATAAAAGTTTGTCTTAAATATCGCACATGTATTTATATTTGCTATATTCCTATGAACAGAAATCCTACCCCAATCGATTCAGAAGTAAATATGGTACAATTTTCAACTGAATTTTCTTCGATTAATTACTTAGGAATTATATTATTGATCGCTGAAATTGAGTCTAATAACGTCAACATTGTCGATCCCAGAAAATTTACTTTTCTAAATATTTCAGTTTTATTCATATTTCTCTTATTCCTAGGAGTATAAATCATGTGCCATTCGATTCAGAGTGAAATTTGTTCCAAACTCCTGCAACATTTTTTTCGTTTAGTTAATAAAGAATAATATTAAAAATGACGAAATTTGGGTATAATAAAAGTGACATATTTGCAGATAGAAAAGGAGTTGACTAGGAGAAAGAGGGTCCTAGGCAGGCCAAGAGGCTGCTAAATGTATCACACAATAGAGCCCAAGAAATTATAAAGCTGGAGAAAAGCGATATTAGGCTACTTGTTAGCCTACTGACAGGTCTTTTACCACCTAGCCAATATTGGCAAAGGCGACCTTACAAGCTGCAGATTATGTAAGGCGGAGGTGGAGACAACCGAGCACCTACTCTGCACTTGTGCATCCCTAGCACCGGAAAGACTTTCTTTGCTGGGCAGCGAGCAGCCAAGCCTTGCTGAATTCAAAGGGAACTCGGTCAAGGAGATTCTAGCCTTTTCAAAGGTTATCTCCGTTATTGGCCCATATTATTGGTCCATGCACTATATATCAAAGTTGGTCGCAATGCTAGTGGCGTGGATCGCCCAAGATTAATTAAAAAAAAATCAGCAGCTAATTACTTTCGTACGATGTTATAGATCACTAAAGTTGAGTCTAATAACGTCAGCACGGCCAATCCCAGAAAAATTAGTCCTAAAGATTCAAGTTTTATTCATATTCCTCTTATTCTTACGAGTACAAATCATGCACAAATTGATTCAGGGTGAAATTTGTTTCTAACTCCTGCAACACTTTTTTTTATTTACAATTTTCATTAAGATTTCATTCTAAATTACATAGTAGCGATATTATAAGACGTAGAAGTTGAGTGCAACTTTGTCGAAAAAAATCCTTTATTCTTTATTATGATTTAGAAAAATCATGCAACAATTCATTTAAAATTAAATTTGTCAGCAAGTGTTCTGATAAATATCTGATTAGATACTTACTTGCTATAAGCCTTATTATGGGTGGTTGAATTTGATATAAACTTGATAATGTATTAAAAATTCTATGTTGTCAAATAAAATCAAATTTTCTATACAATGACTCACACAGATTAAATATGCCTATTTACAGTAAAGCAATCCTGAACTACTTAGAAACCAAATACGACAAGGAAAACGCTTACAAACCAGGAAATTCTCTGGAACAAGGCAAAATCGACCAAATCTTATTCTTTGATGGAGCAACCCTCTTTCCACGTTTACAACAATATATGGTAAGTTCTGTTCTGAAAGGTATTATTTTATCATGTACCTTAAATCGTAATAATTTCAAGAGAAGTAAATATTTACGCCTTGGACGATTCTGAATTTCTCCTATTTGTCCATCTACAGATGTGTGACGAATATTATTACCAGTACACAGTGACTGATTATTAATTAGGCGTTCTAGACCCGCTAACATTTGACCCACGTTCTAGACAGGGGGTCCTTGGGACATCTAAGAGTTGCGATAATTTTGAGATACCAAAAATAGTATAGAGTACAACGAGTACATGGTATCCGTTTCCTCAGGAGTATACTCATATTGTATAATATACACATTTCAGTATCGTTTTTGATTAAAAAAATATTATTTCCACACATAATAGTCGTACAAAAAGTATAGTGTACAACTCGCACAGAATTCCGTTTGCTCACTCATATGAATTGCAATACTCGTCACTCGACCTAGAGCTCGAGACGACCTTAGGCGACGTTCACAAATTTAAAGAAATTATGGTATTTCTTCAGAGTCGCTTCATCTCCTTTTAAAAACATTGACCAGACAAGGCTAGACGTTGCTTTAATTCATAATCCACAAGTGCCGTTTCAATATTACAGGGATACGATTATCGTCTATTCATAGTAGTTCGTTTATTACGAGCAAACTTTATCAAAATCGCCCCATTTAAATGCCCAGTTATTCCCTGGAAATTAAGAAGCTAAGAATAGCAATGTTAATCATTTCAAAATGTGATCTTATAAAATCAAAACTTTAGGGGCCTGTCGTCATGGGTGAGGAACAGCCAAACAACGAAAAACTAGCTCGTATCGAAGAAGCCCTTAAAGCCACCGACCATCTTCTCAAAGGCAACAAATACGCAGCTGGACCACATTTAACCATCGCCGATTTTGCATTAACTCCAACAATCTCCACTCTTGAAGTAAATAAAATGATTGTACAGTGAAACCTGCCCTGAACGGAACATGCAATAAGCAAAACCCTCTCTTCAACGGAAACATTGTCCGTTCCGTTGTTTTACGTGATTTTGGTAATATATATTGACATGTATTAAGCGGAACCTGCATGATGTGGAACCGAATAATATATTTGTGTAGAGCGGAATATTTAGATGTGAAAATATCGCCCAATAAGGATCAGGGCGAGCTCATGTTCTTCTGGAAATTTCGAAATTTCGTTTCTTGATCGATTTTATCTTGAAGTATGCTGTATTGACCTGTATTTATTGGAAACCTTTTCCTAATTGAAAATCGGTTAGTCCCATGCCTTTCCGTAATAATCAGGATTCACTGTACTAAAAAAAATCTAAGTAACCTAATAAAGGATCACGTAACCTAAAAAAATCAAAATAATAATCAACTTTTTTCATAAAAACTTTTTTATTTTATTTTTTCCGTAGGCAATCAAAGTGGACTTAACCCCATACGGAAACATAATGGCATGGCACAAAAGGGTCAAGAACGACTTGCCAGGCTTCGACGACATCGACAAGAAGGGCGCTGAAATGCTTGGCACTGCATTCAGTGCACGTGCTGGTTAATCAATTAAAGTTTTACACTTTTATAAAAAAAACAAATAGTTGCAGACTTCTCGCACATTTTTTTCTCTCTCTTGTTGTTTTATTATTCACAATAATGTTATTTGGTAAAAAATAAACAATTCATACAAAAATGTATTTCTTTAATTCTGCATACATTTTTTACAACTAACTTTAATGCGCGCGTCGAAATGAAACTTATAAAACTTACGTAAAGTATAAGCAAACGAATCGCGGAAAATCGCCAATAATCGAAAAAAAACTAAGACTGCATGGAGACAAACTGCTGGAAGACTTCCAGCACATGAGGATCGAGGTCTTGCGTGAAGAGGAGCGTTTCCAAAGTGGAACTATACTTCTGGACTTGTTCATGGTGCTATAAAATATATAAAAATTAAAAGTATGTTCTCAATGTCTCTTAAATAAAGAAAATAGAAAACTACTCACACTTAAAAACACCTGTTGCAACCTGCCAATAGTCCATCGATACCAATGTGTATTATAATCCCTTCCATCCGTGTCACACCTGACAAGATGCTCAGACAGAATCATGATAAACCGCTGGAAGACAATCAAAAACAAATTTTTCTGATCAGCTTGGGCCGCCTCCAACTTCTCCTCCATACGCTCAACCATCTCCTCGGTGGGCTTTTCGTTATCCGCCTCCTTCTTCTTCGCCGCCTCCTCCTCGTCGTCGTCGCTCTCACTGGAGCTCGTATCAGCCCGAGCCAACTTCTCCCTTGCCTCCGACAACTCGCCACCAAGCTTAATCACATGCTTGTTCATCTTCTTAATGCTCAAGTGGAGAATCTCCCAAATGTAGCTCTTCGTAAACTCCGATACCATCTCGCGTGAAAAGATCCAGTTCGCCACCGATGCACACTCGATAATCTGCGTTTTCAGCATCTTGTCGACTAGCACGACCATCATCTGCTGATGATTGTGCCATAGCTCAAACATGTTGCGCAAGATGCAGATTTGAGCTTCTTCAGACTCGGCCAAAATCTGTGGAAACAATTGTAATCTATGAAAAATGTTTAGTAACAAAAAAACTAAAAAGTTAACAAAAACCTCGATTTTCAGATTAAATCTTCGGATGAACGGAAGGAGTATACCAGATGGGCGTAAGGGAGAGCAAGGTGGGCGTGGAGGAAAATAAAAGATAAGTAAGAAGATAAGGGAGGCTGTAGCGAAACCATTGGGAAATTTCGGTAGGGATTTGGGATGCATGCGTGAAGCCAATACTGATGTATGGGATGGAAGTATGGGGCTTGTATGACTGCGAAGTGATTGAAAGGGAACAGGCTTGGTTCTTAAAGAGCTTAATGAATCCACTCCCGATTATATATTGCTACAGAAATCCTGCCGTTTGAAAAGGGGAAGCGTTCAGAAGACTGGCAAGATATGAGAATGGGCTGGTAAGAATGGGGAGTGAGACGTTAATCAGGAATGTATGGGTACGGTGATGAACAAGGGGTACATGGATGGGCGATTCGCAAGAGTGCAGCGTATGAATCGGTGGGCCTCTCTCTAACCATAGTAGAACTTAGGAGAAGCATGGGTCGGTGGAGGGAATTATTCGTATTAAAGGAATAGAAGTGGAAGAGGAGAAAAGGCAATCCAGGATTGATGGCAGCTCGTATAACCCAGGGCTTAAACGGGTGCAAGTGATGGGAAGAAGACCCTTCTACCTCAACGACGCGCGGATGGGAGTAGTGGAGAAGAGGCTGTTTGCTCGACCGAAAAGAATAGGGGCTCAAGGTTTGGAAAGACGCGAGATACACGAAATGTGCGTTATGTGGCTACGGAGGAGAACATCTGGCAATGGACTGTAGGGCAATGGAGGCAGATTGGGCGAAGCTTGTATGGTGCTTGAAAATTAGGTTGGGTAGATTTTTGAGTGAAACGGGAAGTAGTTTGGATATGATAAGAAGAATCAGGGAGGAGAAGAAGAGAAGGAGACGATGGATGAACAGGATGAATGAAGTTTTCACAGGTATTGTATGGGGAAAAAGAGTGTCCCATTAAAGGTTATAAAATCTACTAAAAAGTTAAATATTTAATGAATTTTTGGTTGATAAAATATTAAATTGGACAAGCAGAGCCATTTTGAAGTTGAGAGGGAGCCCAATAAAAATAAAAAATTAAATCCCCGACGAGGTCCCGGGTTCGATTCTCGGTGGGGATGCATAGTAAAGTGAATTCTTCTTCTTATCAATAGTATTAGCCTCTAATATGACTAATTACATGAACAAGAATTGAATAGAGCCATATAATGACCATAGCAGTCGATGCTCGGTAAATTAAAAAAACGAAATTTAACATGAACGCCAAATAAAAACTGATCTTGACCCGATAAACAAATTAACGCCAAATTAAACCAAATTAAGATAGCAATTAATTGAATAAATCCTTAATAAATCTTCTACCACTTCATCTAGAAGCCCGTCCTGTCTTATGCGTGTGCGTTTCGGAATTTTGCAATTTACCTTGTACACATAATGGAATTTCGAAATTGCTGCGAAACTGTGCGAGAAACTCTTTGCGCCCAAGTTCAATAACGTCTGCACAAACACGTCGATCTTCAGCGGATTGAAGCGGCTGTCGGCGTCCTCCTCGGAGAGTGGATTCGGCAAATCCTTGAGGACGTTGAGGACCTCCTCCGGAGTCGACTTTTGGCGAATGGACACGACCAGTTGATGTGCAGCAGCCGTGCCGGGCAATGCAGCTATCGAAAGAAATTAAATATATTTTGTACAACTAATATAAAACTATGACTATAATCAACGGATACAACATATGGCTACAAGAGGAACTTGCCACATGAAAACTGATAAGACAGTCTTGATATACATCTATATAAACTTAGCAATTAAGCGTGTTAGAAATGTTTTGTTATGAACGTTGCACAACTTGCATTTCAACATTTGCAAATGCCGTATTTTCCTTAGTTTATGACCGTTATTAGCGGTTTTTATAATGATAGACAAGTAATACTTGTATAATCTAGAATGGTAAAGATTCTATTACCGTATTAAACATATATCAACTAACTATAAAAAATATATTTTCTTTTTTACCTATAAGAAATGTTATTTAGATTCTTTTCACATATTTGAGAGCATATATTACCTATCTCATTCACACAACTACTATCATACAGTCTATGAAGAACATGTAATAATTTAATACAATTAATGCATTTTCAAAAAAAAATGATTGAAATTTTAACGCGGAAACTTGAAACATTAGTTCAATTTCCTAGATAAACGTCTAGTAATTCAACAATCGTAATTACAGATATTCGAAAGGTCCTTAAATTTTAAATAATAAACCTGAAAATACTCCAAAAGAAACCAAAATGTCATGAAACCTATCACACAATTCCTAATTTATGTATGTTTAATTTATAGCCAAGAAAAAAGTATAGTAGTGCATATTAAACAATTTCGAACATGAAACTTTTCTTCAGGTAGATTAAATTAGACAATTGCTCCTGTTTTACAAATATTAAAACATTTCCATGAAACTAGTACAATTCGAAAACATTTCGATGGAACTCTAACTATAAGTCGAATAATTCTATTAAGTATTTGAGATCAAAATTTCAAATACTTAGGTGTGGTTATAAACCAAAGAGGCATAAGTGATACAGAAATAAAAGAAAGAATAAATGGAACCAGGAAAATATTGGGGTGTCTTAACGCTTTATGGTGGGCCAAATCGCTGTCAAAGGATACAAAGAAGCAAACTGGGCGGACGATGGTGGAGTCAGTCTTGTGCTATGGCAGTGAGTTATGGGTAATCAACAAAAAAATGGAACAACGTATAGGGGCAACTGAAATGGACTACCTCCGCCGAAGTGTAAAAATCTCAAAATTGAAGAGAACTAGAAACATGGTCGTCAAAGACCTTATGAAAGTAGAGACGACAGTTTTAGGCAGAATTAAGGGACGACAATTAAGATGGTTTCGTCACGTTCAGAGAATGCCTGAAAGTCGATGGTCAGTGCAAATGCTGGACTGGCAACCTGCAGGCCGGCGAAAGAGCGGTAGACCACGAAAGACGTGGTATGCAGGAATAGTAAAGGCCATAGAAGAGAGAATGAGCAAACAGGTCACTCTGTATAATGACTTATGTGTATTATAACACTTACATTATAATGCTTACATGGGTCTAGCTCAACATATGTCTAGCTGACATATCAATGAAGAACAATTTTCTCTTTCCGTGTTAAATTTCAATTTCAATTAATTAAATTCTTTGTAATTTCATTAATTATGCTAAATGATTAGATCTTCTTGATATGTCAATGATAACTAGTCGTTCAAATAAGACTGTATGAGAGTAGTTGTGTGAATGAGCTAGGAAAAATTATTTCGGCGTACTAGCTCTCAAATATGTAATTCAACTTCACACTAAACTGCCAAATTCTATATAAACATAAATTCTATTAAGATTATAGATGCATAAAGTGCACTTAAATCTGAAATACTAAATTGGAGAATACTTCAAAACAAATCACAATTTATATGGGTTTAGTTATCCCCAAGAAAATTTTATAGTAGAGCAAATGAAATAATTATGAACATTAATTTTCTTCTGACCTATAAAATTAGAGAATTCCTTCTGTTCTGCTATTATTAAAACATTTCCATGGAACTTTAGTATAATTCCAAAATATTAATTCCTTAAATATTATGAAATATTAAATCGGAGGATAAGCCAAAACAAACCAAAATGTAACGCAACCTGCTACAAAATTCCTATTTTATGAATATTTAGTTTATCGCAAAGAAAAAAGTAAAGTAGTACATATTAAACAATTTCATATTTTCTGACAGATAAAATTAGATAATTGCACCTGTTTTACCATTATTAAAACATTTACCATGAATCTTTAGTGCAATTCCTAAATATCTTCATGCAGATCAATGTTTACACACCTAGATAAATCTCTGATAATTCAATAGCAATTGTCGGTACTACAGTCAACTGTTTTTAGGTGCTGAAATAATAACTTTGAGAACACATTAAAATTCAATTAAATTTATTATGTAATTCCTAATAAATGATTTAATTGGTTAATTTAATTTATTTTTGGTCTTATTGTTAATTTACTTCAAAGTCAAATAATTATACTCGTAGTAACGACTTGCAATAAACGAAACATTTTTGGACTCAAAGCTTTTCTACATTTCATCGCACACAAAATTCCTTTAAAAATAATTATATAGACGCAGGATATTTCAAAATGCCTCCACAAATTATTTCCACCAACCATAATATTCATATATTAACAAATAGTTTAAATCTCATTAAAACCAAAAAACATCACATTAAAAAAGAACAACAATAAGATTACTCTCTGGCTGTCAAGTGCATAAAAGAAAGTCCTAAACGGATGTAGGATGTGCAAACTAGTTATACGAATGTACCAGTACTAGCACACAATACGCATAACAATACATTAAACGTAACGCAAGAAATTAAATAAATTTGCATTGTGCACGCAGTGAATCTATTAATCTTTCTTCTAACGACTGCAAAACGTTACATAAAATTATATAAACTGTCTCAACGCGAAACTTCCAACAAACTCAAAAATTAAATTATGTGCAAGCCAAATTACAAATTACTTAATACAACCATATTATACTTATCTGAAAATCAGTTTGGATACGCTCTTTTGCAATGCAATGAAATTTTGCTCCAACTCAAACTATGCAAGAAAAAAACGGAAAGAAAGAAAAACAAACGCGAAAAAAAAAACCAAAGCGTGCGCATCGCGTGCCCTTGCATGGTACGTGATTTTATTGTGTCGTAACACGACTTCCCAACAACCAATAAACTCACCAAAAACAAACACATCTTCATTAACAACGTTGAATTAAAAATGTTTATACTTGTGAGAAATACGCACTCTTTACGGCAATTAACTTAATCGTTTGTAATTTCTTACCAACACCAAAAAAAAAGAACCCAACCACACACATTGGCCTTGAATTTCATCTTTTCACATGCCAACTAATTATAATTAACTTATACTCAGCTGCTTTTCCAATCTTAATGCATTCATCGCGCTGCTGAGTATACATTTTTTTGAAACCTACTCATTAGCTCATTAAATCAACGGCGTGCAGTTTTCACGCCTATTCTTTGCACACTTTTTGCGTTTTTAAGAACGCTTAATCAAGTTTGTAATCTTCATTTTCTACGTGATTTATGAAAATTAAACAAAGCGCTTTTGTGTCCATTGCCTGCAAATTATTTCATTGCGAAATTCGCATATTTTTGGGCGTAGAAGATTTATAACTTGTATTCGCGCATTCGTGTTTTATAGCAGCGCGAGGAAAGCTCGCTTGCAATTAGATTGTCGTTGAAAAGTGTGAGTATTGTTTTACCTGCGAAAGAATTGATTAATTATCGCGCCGCAGAAAGCTATTGAACGCGGCCAAACTAATGACTGCATTCTAAACTTGTGCATGTACATAATTATCGCACGCTGGTTTTGATAACAATGAGCAATTAGATCAATTAGTTGCTCTTACTTTCATCTGTACGAGAACCAAGAGACGCTATAAGCTTTTACTTTTCCTATAGGTGAATAAGCAAAAGCTTATTATTGTATTTGATAAAGATATTAATCACGAATTACATCAATTGAAAGAGAAAATGTCAATGTCCACGACCGGATTTGAACCGGCGCCGATTTACATAACAATTTCGGCAAACCTATTTCTAATTTAGTAATATTTTTGAAAATTTTTAATTAGTTTTCATTAGAAGTTTTAATTAGAAAAGTTTAATTAGCCATATGTCAATGATACAGAAAGAAAGTTTCCTCCTTGGTTTTTGAATTTTTTGTTTCGGCTTTTTTGTCGTCTTTTGGTGGTCCGTGAGTGCTATAATTTGGTATATACTTCTGCCTTAATCCACTACATTGTTTGTTGCACTTGTTCCTTCATGACACGTATGCACATGACTTTGTTAATCTTTGATATTAACATTTTCTTACTTTGGCTCGCTGTAATTTACGATTTTTGAAAAATGTCTCATCAATACATTTATTTGTATTCCTGTTCACCCATTTCTAATCGTTTTATGTATATTTTCCTGTTCCACCTTGTTGTTTCCAGTGATTTTTAGGATTATATTTGGCTTTCCTTGATTGGACGCAACACGGTTGTCAATGTTGTTTCCATCCCATGTTTGTGCAACTCTTCTATTATATGCATGTCAGAGGAAAATTACGGGTGCCTTTTCCGAGTCCCTTTCTAATGCAGCTCACTAGGAGCTGCATTACATATATGTCAACTTTAAAGACATGATTTTGGTTGGTGTGAACACACTTTTTTACATTTTAATCATATCATTCGCTTATATTATATACATGCCAGAGTTAAATCACTGGAGCCGCTTCCGTGGGTCATTTTGTTTGACATTTTGTAAAATATGAGGCAATTTCGAAGGTGATTTTTGGTTAGTTTGAATAAAACAAAAAAAATCAAAGACCAATGAGGAATTTCAATTTTCAAGAATATAACTAAATTAGCAATAGGTTTGCCGAAAATTTTAATGACATCAATCACAGTGCGAGGCCTTTATCATCTTAGCAATATGACAATTGTCGGCTCAAATCTGTCGGTATCAATATAATTTTCTACCAATTAATAATCTACTAAAATAATCTAGCAATCGTTATTTGACCATATTTAGTTATATTAACTTGCGCAAATCGATTTATATAAATGTAAATAAAGTTACTTAAGTATATTTAAGTAAACTTAAATCTTATATACATAAGTTTAGCTTATGTAATTTTTGCGCGAGTAATCGATCACATAAATGAAAAGACCTTTAAGTGAAATTATTTACTTGCTTAAATGTCAATTCAAGTAAACTTACTTAAGTCAACATAGACTTTCTTATGTCATCTTAAGTAAAATACATCCCACCGAATCCCATAAAATTAAGAATAAAATTTGAAGTATTCATAAATTAACTTACTCAGCCTATGAAATATAGAATTTGAGGACCAGCACCCACACGTAGTTGTATATACCTGAAGATGGATGCTTTGCATCCGAAATGCGCATTGCAAATAACAAGAACTACGTGTGGGTGCGAGTCCTCAAATTCTGTTTACTCAACCTACTTAACTATTTAACCAAAAATAACTTAAAAATGATCTAATCTAACAAAAATAGTGGCTTTAAGTTATCAGACTTAAACTATGTAGCATGAGATAATCACTACTTGTTTCTAAATATGCTATCATACGTAAATAATTTAAAACCACATAAAATAAGTCCACTTCCGTAAAGTCACTAAGTCACTTATGCGAATACTTTCCATGTTAACTGAACTAACATTAACGAAAACATCTTGCTTATGTTAAATTCTTGACTTTTATTTAATTTAAATCAACTGAAGTTACTTAACGTGACACAAAGGAATATCAGCAAATTTAACATAATAGAAGACAACATGACCATATTGGGAATCTGAGCAGGAAAACAGAAAACGCGGCATTCATATAGAAGCAATTAAAAACGTCAACGAGAATTGCAGGCATAAAAGTTAACTGCCAAAAGGCTATGGCCATAGAACATTCCAGAAACTCGGCAAAATGAGTGCCAGAGGAAAGTCTAGAGATCCTGCAGAAATTCACCTACCAAGGGGGTGAATTGACGCAGGAGAGTAGAGCAAACGCAGAAATCAGAAGGGGAAACTCATTTTCTTGCCCATTTCCTATGGCAAGAAAATATTGGACAGTGTTCAACACCGTATGATTAAATATGCAGTCAATATGCTAACCTAGAGTCAATGGGAGCATGCGCTGACGTCTACGCCGCAAAGAGCAGGACAATTTGTGCACGCCCCTTGTAAGATATAAAGTAACGGTAATTAACTGTCATAACTATTGTAACTAGTTTAATTCACCTAATATTATGCACAAGTATCCATATTCAAACCTACATACAACGAAAATTATTTCTAGCTCAGGTAAGCTGAATAAGTAACCTGACGTAAACCAAGGTTCGGCAACCTATTTTGGGCAATATATTAATGTATAAAATATATTAATAGCTTCAGCCACAATATAAATATGTTAGATTGGCTTTGGAAATAATATTTATATTGTGTATTTGAGAGCAAGTACTTAGGAATCATTTTTTCCTAACTCATTCACACAACTACTATCATACAGTCTCGTTTGAACAACCCCAGACTAGCTTATTAATGAATTTTACAAATAAATAAATTAATTGAAATTGAAATTTAACAAAGAAAGAGAAAATTTGAAGCTCCCGACCGGGTTTGAACCGGTGACCTTTGGGATACCAGCCCAACGCGCAGTTGGTAGCGCGTTCTTCTTTGATATGTCAATGCGAGCTAGTCTGGGGTCGTTCAAATAAGACTGTATGATAGTAGTTGTGTGAACGAGTTAGGAAAAAATCATTACTAAGTACTTGCTCTCATATACACAATATAAATATTATTTTTGATATATGTGATCGCAAAATGTTTGAGCATCAACTATTACCTAACTATCCCGCAGAAAAGGCCTGACGATCAGAAGACTTCTACTTACTGAAACCTACCTCATCCTGCCATTCCACCCAAGGTTTATTCCAACAAACACCCTTATATACCAAAGAAGCCTAACGCTGGGGAATGGATTCATACAAAATCTACTTATAGCGACAAACCCTTGGTGGCTCCACCTTATGGGCCTCCCAGTAAGGTTCCAAGCAAAATACCTAACCGACTGTCCAACTATTACCTCCCGCAGAAAAGGCCTAAAGATCAGAAAACTTCTACTACAATGAGGGAGCCCCAGCCGAAATTGAGGCGTACAAAAATTTACTACAAGTTCTTCATCAGAAGATTAGTACCACTAAAGGTAAACCTACATCTAAAGTACCAGTCACAAAGATACCAACCAGGGTATCTGGAAGGGTAGCTGGAACTCTACCGACGAGGCCATTTTTGAGCCATATAACTTGTTTTATACCTACCGCCATTATTCCCGAAGAAACTAGTAAGCCACCAACGTGCAGTTTTGAGAGTACAACATGGTTTATTCCCACTTAAGGCCATCCACCAAAAAGTATATTAAAGAAAGGGAGGCTATGCTAGAAAAAGTTTTAAATCATCTGCAGTAGACTCTGCTTAAATGAAACATCTAATAATCGGGACAAAACGAACGAGTCCCGATGTGTCCAGATAACAGTCCCGGAATACACTAGCATTTAATACTCTTTAGTTAATTTACTTAAATCAATAACAAAATAACATATTATGTCGACATGCCCATGCTCAAACCTAACCTTCATCACATCTTGTTTAGGTTAAGACACGACTTAAATTATTTACTTAAGAAAAAAAGAACTTCCAAGAAAACATCGATAGAAAGAAGACGATATAGAGTCAATTTAAAACCTTAAGAGAAATCGGCTAATTAGAACTCTAAAAGAAATTGCACTAATTTAAGTCGACTTAATGCATTTCCCGTAACATCTAATAATCAACCAAATTGCTCTCTCCCATAATTCCTCTCTCTATCTCTAATAAACCTAATCATCAGACAATTCATAATACACTCAACAACTCAGCTTAACCACGGAACCTTTCTACATTATACCGTTCTAAGAACTTGGCAAGAACCCTCACCAAAAAAAATCCCCTGCACTGCACTCGCGCACATAGTGCGAAAACATCTTCACGCCAGCCAGTGCTCAGTCAGTGCAAGACGTGCGCAGTTAATTACACTTCTTCGCGTCGACGGCACGCGGCATATTTCGCACACCGTAAAGACCGTATTTATTCTCTACACCGTCATAAAGTATTTAATTTTAAAATTAGAAGAATAAAATTTGGAACGTTGGTAACTAAATAAAAGTAGTACAATTAAGTAAAAGATGAACAAATTATGTAGATTTTGTGCTACGCTGTGTGCAATTTCATAGATACGTATCTATCGCGCAAGAGCATCAAAAATTGCAAACAAGACTCACAAAGAAGAGTGCAATCTTCTCGATTATACAACAAGCAATTAATCATGGAGTATTTTAATTATTATATCATGGTAAGTCTGTTAAGTCGACTTAAATAAAAAAACACAAACAATTGTAACTTTTTTTCAGGGCCTTATTATAGTTCTAAGTACACCAGAATCAGATTCGATAACCAACCAAGGATTGAACATCTTCAAAGTGATCCCCCAGTCTTCTATTCCGAAAGACTTTAAAAGGCACATTGGTCTAGCCCCGGATACAAACTGGGAGCCTGGATTACGCGAAGCTGCCCATCAAACTCTCCTCAAGGAACGAGTTACTTTAAGTCACCTACGTGAAAGGATACTAAAAGCACCAATGTCTGGACAGGCAGCGAAAGTATCCCCCTTCGGGGATGTGGCCATTCTGGCCAGAGGTCAACTCTTCGCAACCCCCACAGGTTTCCGTTTTGTACAGGACCCTCATCCGAATGATTGCATCGACTGTCATGAACTAAGACAATGCTTTGGGAAAGAATGTGAGATTTACCTCCATAATGGGTTGGGGGAACGTTTAATTGCTCTATGGACAGTCAAAAGACTCCGCCATCGAAACCCAGAAGTCAGATATGAGTTGGAATATAGCATTTCCCCAATACGCAAGCATGTCTGGGTTACCAAAAATGGTGGTTATGACTATTCCATACCGGGTCATGTTTTTGTCGTGAAAGTAATGAATCATCTGCAACCTTACGGAAACCTACCCCACTATCCTCATCCTGCCATTCCACCCAAGGTTCATTCCAACAAACATCCTTATATACCAAAGAAGCCTAATACTGGGGAATGGGTTCATACAAAACCTACTTATGGCGACAAACCCTTAGTGGCTCCACCTTATGGGCCTCCCATTAAGGTTCCAAGCAAGATACCTAACCAACTGCCCAACTATTACCTCCCACAGAAAAGGCCTGAAGATCAGAAGACTTCTACTACAATCAGGGAGCCCCAGCCGACTCTGGATTATGCCGAAATTGAGGCGTACAAAAATTTGCTGCAAGTTCTTCATCAGAAAACTAGTACCACCAAAGCTAAACCTACATCTAAAGTACCAATCACAAAAATACCAACCAGGGTGACTGGTATAGTGACCAGTGCAGGAACCCTACCGACGAGGCCACCTTTGAGTCATACAACTTGGTTTATACCTACCGCCATTAATTCCCAACAAACTAGTGAGCCGGCAACGTCTAGTTTTGAGAGTACAACATGGTTTATTCCCACTTTACCGGCTGCGGGTAAAACGACTGAGGTGAGTTCCACGGTTACTCTATCTGCAAAACCCTCGCCTTCCACTGCAGAAGTGACAAAAGCTACTACTACTAAAGCTACATCTCAAATGAGTGAAGTACCCAGAACTACAAAAACGGTTGGAACCAAGTCTGAGGTAACTTCAGCGGTTCAAACCACGTACCCTGTGACTCAAGGTACAAAAAGTACACCTACAAGACCACAGACAATTTACCAGCACCTGGGTGGGTTTGATTCCTCCACTTCCCAGAGCCGGCCCACTTCTCAGGCTATGACTACCTATATTACTACAATTGGAAAACTACCTGTGACACTACCTCCTAAAACTGTAGATTACCCTACAGAAACAACTGTTCCCATGAGAACGCCGCCAACTCAACAAGGGCTAACTAGACCTTCTAGTTTCACCTTCATCGAAACAGTTAAGCCTGAAGAAGCAAAGACACCAATTTCAAGCAGTCGCAGACCTAGACCAACTCAACCTATGAGTGTTTTGGAATATAAACCTACAAGACCAATGACAGGAGCTACAAAACAAAGGACTCAGTCATCTCAGTCTTCGAGGCCAATGTCTCAATCTTTCCAAACAACTTACAAACCCTCAGAATCATTTCTTCCTACTAGACCAATATCTGAAGTCACTAGTTTTACCAGACCAGATACAACTTTGTCCTCACAAACGACAAGACCAATATCGATTCCATCCTCTCAGCAAACAAGACCAACGGTGTCCCAAACAACCCAACAGTTTATCCCGTCAAAATCTACAACTACCGATCTAAGGCCACGTCCAACAGACGGTCAAACAACGTCGACCTTCTTGTTCTCTACTAAAGTAACTCCACCCTTCAATCTACCAAGTAGAGGAACAAAACCCGGATATACAACTCAAGTGGGAACAACTTTTCAAACAACACAATCTATATTCCCCACAAATGGGAGGCCCACAGGTGGAAGACCAGAAAGCACTTTCCCTGGTACTACCTATAACCCATCGACCTTCAAAACGGATACTACGCTACCCTTCCAGGGAACACAAGAAACCGTTCGGGGTACAGACCAAACTACAATACCCTTTCGGGGAACACAAGAAAACATCCGGGGTACAGACCAAACTAGGCCTACGCAATCACCAAGTCTCGGGATAGTTACAGATCATGGTTCCACTTTTACTGGTACTTTTAGCACAACTACCAAGTACCAGACGACACATTTTAATCCAAGTACAGGGACAACTTACTCAAAAAGGCCGACGAGTCACCAAACCACCTTTGGCACCACCTTCGGAAATACCTTCTTCCCAGGTACCACAACTACTCAGTACTTCCCTGAAACAACAAAACCTACTGGTCTTCTAGAGACGACCAGAGTAACATATCCTCAAACCATCACAACAGACTATCAACGACCAATTCCAACGTTCTTTATCGATCCCACCCACCCGGGATATCCAAAAACTACTCCCACGACACCCTTCACCGATGGCGAAAATTTTAAACCGAGTCAACCTGATCCATTCTTCCACCCTGAGGGTATTCCTTCACTGACACGTCCTTCTACTCTATATACTCCTCCAACACAGAAACCAACTAAAACTACGTCCTTCACAGACTTTGTAAATACAGATACGAATGGGAACAGTATTACTGAGTCTGGGACAACTTTATTGATACCTGCTTCAACAAATAGGTATAGCCCACCTGCGACTGCTCACACCATAACTCTTTCCACAAAGCTTCCTAAACCAAGTACACCGTTCTTCAAACCTCCAATTGATGATTACGACACTGAACTCTTCCCTGTGGATCCTAACGAGGTTCATTCAACAACCACAACGCGAAAGCCTGAAGTTACACCAACCGGGGACTTTATTCTACCTGAAGAGGATTACAAACCCCATCAAATAATACCTGACTTGAACCAGAATGACCCTACAGTCTTCAACAAATTGCCCCCAACTACAACTATGGAGTTGACCACACCTACAATAAATTCCAAGGAAATTCAGGAGGTATTCGATTCGGAGACACCCAAACCGAAGCCCCTGACAAAGGTCGAAGACTTTAATGAGTTCTTCAGACAACCAACGGAGTTACCAACTGTTCCAACAACTGAGTCAGCCTTGGCCAAAGTAATCTATTCCGATTTCTTCGAAGCCTCAACTCTCCTACCTACCAGGGTCCGTCAACAGGACTTAACCACACCCTTAACAAGTACAAGCCAAAGCTATAGCACCTCTGTGAGTGTCCAACTTGGCAAAAATCCGAAAGTTAAAGTCAAGAAACTTAAATTTCACAAAGCAACTGTTAAAGAACTTCCTTCCAAAGGGTCTTACAAAGTTTACGAAGCAGAGCAGCCGGATGAAGTTCAACCAGCTCAAGAGTTAGTAGACGTTCAAGTCATACAAACCTTAGCCACACCGTCCCCAATTGTCCCAAGTCCACAAACACCTAAATATGGGCCAAACGGTAGGAAATATCGAAAATCCCATAAGTTCAGACCTTCATCTACACCAGCCTCAACGAAAGCTTTCGATGACCTCGCTCTACAGCTGGTCAACCATGCTAGAACCATCGACTATCTGAGTAATAAACCCACACAGGAAACTAGTTCCAATCAGGAGGTATCCATAGCTAAAGTTAGCCGTAGTAGCAGTAGTAGTAATGGAAGCAACACAAGAAATAAATACCGACGAAAAAGTTATGGCAGAGTGAGGAAGGTCAAGAAGCGACCTGAGAACAAGGGAGTAATCACGCGTACGAATCGGGAAGCAATCAAACATCAAACAGAAAGTCAGAATGGGGAAAAGAATGATCAAGAGATTCTAAAGACCATAGAATGAAGTGAGTGAATGAATTATATTGTATCGATTGTATTTTATTTATGATTTTAATATATGATGAAATAAAGTTTAAGTAAATTAGATGTGTGATACACTTACCTGCGCCTTCCTTAGAGTATTTGTAATCCGGTTCGGGTTTTTCAGGAATGAAGCCTGAGAAACTCTCTGGAAGGATCTCCTTGATTCGAGTGTGATAGGACAATCTAAAAGGAAATAGAAATAGAGTTTAATATCAGGAAAACGCATACCTTCCTCAGGGATATGATTGGGTTTTTTTATCCTAGAAAGATTTACAAAAATATTTAAATAGGTATAGAAAAGTAGCAAGTGAAACAAGAAGTGCCAATATATTACCATGTCTATAAACCTCTAGGTTGGATTAAAACGTCTAAACTGACTTAATAGAAAGTATCTTCTGGAAAAATCTTCCTAGATTAGTAAAGGTCTGTAACTTTTTATATTGGCCTAAAACATTGGGTAATTCTGGAACAGTCTTATAAAACAGAAAATTCAACATCTCAAACTGTTTGGAGAAACGTAGGAATGGTTCTGTTCCTAGCATATACAAGCACCTAAAATAATCCACAACTATCTTCAATCATAGATACAGGTGTATGAATACAGGACAAATAAAGTGGATGATAATGTACTCAGAAAATGTCTAAAAAGAGGTGCAGGAAATTTGTAAATCCAACGATCTCCTTATAAATTGGTCAGATAAGGTTAGGGTCGACATAGATATTGAACAAATATTGATTCGCATGGACAAGATTCGAATTGAAAGTTAATAAGGATCATAATGAAAATTTATAATAATTTTATTCGATAATTGCGCCGTCGAGTCGGGTCGTGTGTCTATGGGTCATTTTGTAACTTGCCGTAGACCCAGATCTAAGAATATCCAGAAAACTACATATTAGAAGGAAAGACAGATCTGAAAATGATTAGACATTTCTAGAAAGGTCATTTCTATGGGCGTTGTCGGCGTATAAATAACCAAAGCTTTGTGAATATGACCCCGCGAATTGGACGTTTTGAAGCAATCTATGGTAACCCTTGGTATGAAATGACATTATTTATGATTTTTCAGAATTGCCAGGCATGGAAGGTCTAACAATCTTTAGTATTCAATCAGAGATGTCCAAACAGTTTGCCACAAGTGCCAAATTCGAATAACATTATAAACGATGGCCTCCCTCGTAGGTCTTAAGGTTATGCCTAATAATAAAAATCTTATTATTATTATTCCTCGTAGATTGAGGAGGGTCCACCATTGACGTTCCAGCGTCTCCACGGAATTGGGGGGGGTCTAAAAATCATCTGCATCCCACAGGTAGGATAAAATTATTTTCTGAACCCCGTTTGGCCCGAAGGAACCAGTTCAGTACCCGATCAAATATACCGCGTGAGTATTTTAACGTGAAAACTTTAAATATCTCGAGAAATATGCCCTCTACGAAAACATTGTAGGTAATCAAAAAGTAACCATTCCATGGGGGAAATATGATCGTGGTATACTCAGCCCCCCTCAGCCCCCAACCCCCAAAAATTAAAGCTAAATAAAGATCTCGCTATTTTTTTTCTTGGCGTAGTACACAATTTATTATTACAGATATACCTAGTAATGATTACAGAAAATGTTTTAAATGATACTCGTTGACTTCAATGCATGTACAACGAACCCTCGATATACGAAATTTTTACCGCTTCAGAAGGATCTACGAAAAAATGCTTTCAACAAACCTCACTTACTTTTAGTCGTACAATTCGAATCTGCATTAAAAAATAGGGGTACCGATTTAAAATTTAACCCCACCCACTGGGGGTGGGGGCTGAGTATACCACGATCATATTTCCCCCATGGAATGATTACTTTTTGATTACCTACAATTTTTTCGTAGAGGTCACATTTCTCGAGATACATAAAGTTTTCACGTTAAAATACTCACCTGATATAGCTTAGAAGGTCGTCTACTTTTGACTTTTAAAGTTTTTCTGTTCGATCATTGTACTTGCAAAATATTCGTAATAGTTCTAGAGAAAAGTAATCTTAGTCATCTCCTGGGAGCTTTCAAGACACTGCACCTAAGATAGTGTTCAGTTATTTATGAAGTTTAGTTATTTTTTCGTATGTTTGCATCGAAAGGCTTTGACAAACGCTGTAGCAGATAGAAACAAACTTTTTAAAGTAAACGTATGCCAAAATCATCAAGCGGACATCAAAATCCTTAGGAGCACGCTCGTAGCAGCTAATAATGAAACACATTAACGCACGTACTTTAGTATATTAAGAACACGTTGGCAGGAAGAGTGCTTCAAAAGCATTAGGAGTGGCGTTCAAAACGCAACTAAGAAAATGTACCAACGCTCCTCGTTCCGGCCTCCTTGTAATAAGATGTATGCCTTGAGAAGACTTTGGAACATTTTCTAAAACATTCGGAAATGTAGCAATCGATACTCGTTTGCAAAAGGCTATTGGTGGACTTGCCGCCAGCAACATTTTCTACGCTCGTATTCAAAAACGCCGTTTCCATCCTTGAATCGTTATATACTATTACACCGATCAATCCCAAAGTGGTATTATCAGTAGCTATGAGTGATTCTGGGCCTAGTATATTACCGGGAAATGCAGGGAAACCGACATTCATTCGCTAATGTGTTCTGAAGCTTTTAAACAAATCATTACTTATAACTTGAGTGACTTCAAAAATAATCTAACAACTTCTAGAAAACTACAATAACTTTAGAAAACTATAATAACTTCTAGAAACCAAAATTACTTCTAAAAATAGTAAAAATCTTAATTAATTCAAAAATTCAACTTTGCTTATTCCAACATATAAATTACCTAAGAATTTTTTTTAATAAAGTACATCTACAATGTTAAAGAGTTTAGGGAGTTTTCTTGGTTTACGAACATACCTTAAACATCTCAGCATAGTCTCCCTTATAAACTTCGGCTTGGGATGCTCAAAATCCAATGCAAGGCACTCCTCCCAATCCTCCCACGACCACCGAAATTGAAAGTTACTCAAATGATAAGAAAACCACACGACAAACCGATCAAAACACGAAACATTCATCGATCCAATGCGCATAAAAAGTATCTCTGTCGCCTGAGCCAACACCTGAGGCATGGTCGACGGTTGTAACTTACACAACTCGATCATTATACCTCCATAGGCAATCTCCAGATACCTTGGCGTAGGCATATTAAACAATTCCGCGAATATAACCTCAACAATACAATACTCCAGCGGTATTTTCGACTTATAAGGAAAGTTTAACAAGTGAGCTGCACAATCCTTCCTTTCCAAATGGTACAACTCAATGATCGAATGCAAATGTTCCTCGATCAAAAACCTTTCAATCGAATGTGTCCCAGGAAGAATGGGACCTTCCGGACAATCTGTATAATCAAACATGCGAAACACAACCCAAGGCATGGGATACTTAAAAGATTCTTCATGCGGTGGTGGGATAATCGGTGGGAGCATATGTTGCAAAGCTTCACAAAGAATCGAATCGAAAGCTAAATAAGGCCTGGGGATGTGTTTCTCCTGCCAATTATCTGCTTTCAATTTACAAATCTGCGCCCAAAGACAATCGAGATACTCTTCCTGAGGATGTGGGTTATCATCAGACCACACCCTCAAGGCGTTATGGTGTTTCTTACTACGTTTGTTCAGAAAAACTTCGATGGCGACCAAAAGGTTGCCTAAATCGCGTTCGCGTTTTTCGTATAATTCACGCCCAACCCACGGCAAAGTCGATAAAATCGCGTAAACATACCAATCCCTACGTACCTGAGGCACACTATCCTCATTAGCAGCATCTATCATATTATCTAAGAGTTGCAATAATGAACCTGCTGATAAAACATGACAGTTTACCAAATCTGCTAAGAAACGCAGAGCATAACGAGCTGCATCCCACTTGCACGCCTTCAACGAGTCTTTGAAAGTGCGCACCATAAACTCAACAAATTCCCCGCCAAAGTTGTAGTTTTTTGCGTTAAGTAACCCTACTAATGTCGTGTAAATCGTGCATTTTTCAGGCATGCGAATCGCACAATCGGTGAGGATTCGGAGGATTTTCGTGCGAAAGTTGCCCAGATCGGCTTCGAGCACGCTGGCCAAGCCTTCTAGATTCGATTCCAACGAGCTGGTGCTCTTCTCGCCGACGCGGAGGATCAGCGACTCCAGGCGATCCTCAATTTCCTGGTTTTCAGACACACGACGGCGTTTTCGATACACCCTGTCTAAAAATATATTTTGAGGTTAAATCAAGGAAAAAAGTTATTTTCTATGTGGGAATTCTTACCATAGCCATCTTCTTCCTCGTGAGCTCTTCTACGACTGCTCATCATGCACTGTCACTGTTTTCTGGGTGGTTTTTGACAAATTTTCACTTTAATTTTTGAGGTTTTCTTCAGCGGTGACAATGACGCGGATCAAAACAGACGCGATTTTATGTAAAACATATAGTGGCTCCATCTAGTTTTCATATAAGGTAGTTCCGAAACATACTATTCTAAATTTGAATAAAAAATGTTTTTATATATTTATATTAACTTAATTAGGCTATTCTTGATTATATTTTGTGACTTTGACGAAGAAGAAATGTCTATGAACTACTGAAAGGATTTATAACTTGTGAAATTGGTTAAAATCATAAAAAATTGAGAATAATCAAAAATCTTCAGCAAAATTCTACCAAGTTATAAATTTATGAACAGCTTTCACATACTGTAACAGAAATAGTATAATTGTTAGACAGTGGTTATCAATGCGCCGAATGTTTTATTTATTAGAATAATTGTAACTTAAGAATAGTAGGCTTTGAAAATTAGACAATTTAATAGGAATTTAAGAGGACTCACGCGACCGATACCGAAAGGTGAAATTCATACTTTGTTCTAAAATATTTTCTAATCTACATGTTATAAAATGCCATACGGATGGATTGCTCATTAAATATAGTTTGTTTTGATATACACATTTACGCCTAAATGTTGAATAATTAATGAGAAATATATCGTGTAAAGAGGATTTTCCAGAAAATGTCAAGTTTTACGTTTTTCATTTTTTCATATTTCCCGAATTGCTAGGATTATAAATCATACACCAATCGATTCAGCGTGAAAATATCTTCAGATTCGTGGGACATGATTACTTAAAACCGACATTATTATTCATGAAAGTTGAGTCTAATAGCGGTGATGATTCCATTGACAGAAAAATAAGTTGAAATTACTTTTTCAAAAATTTAATTTTTATTTAAATTTACCTTCCGCCAATATATACAAATCATATACCATTCATCTCAGAATGAAATTTGTCATAGTTTTTTTTCCTGCAATAGTTTTTTGGGTAACATATTCAGAAATCATGTTATATATCATTGAAATTTACTCTAATAACGTCAACATTGCCGATCTCTAAAATGACTTGTCCTAAACATTCCATTTTTATTCACATTTTCCTTATTACTAAAAGTATAAACCATGCACCAATCGATTCAGAGTGAAAATTACTTTAAACTCCTGGGACAATACTTCATTTAATTACTTTACAATTACAATTACTTCACAATTTACAATTAGAACCGACGTAAAGTTGAGTCTAATAACGGCGACATTTTCACTGTCAGAAAAATGACTTTTTCTAAAGATCACGCTTTTAATTACATTTGGCCATTTTAACAATGTCTACAACTCAACACAAAACAGATACCATTTAACTTTCGTTTTATATTTTTTATAATCAAGACTTTAGAATACAATTACTAAGTATCTTATATTTTTACAATACAAAATTGCAAGGAATGTCTTAAAAAGCCTGCAACGACTTCATTAAACTATTTCTGCTTCTGCTTTTTCGATTCCTTCGTCTCTTTTGTGCTCTCCTTAGCCTCTTTCACCTTCTTTTCTGTTTTCTTAGGCTTGGAAGCTTGTCTATTAGATCGATTCGTCCAAATCGCAACGAAAAACCCAATACCCATCGTTGCAAACGCAATAACCCAGAGGAACGGATTCTCTTTTAAGTAGTCAACGCTCAGTTGAACCAGATCATCACTAAAAACATTTTTTTAAGTACTGGACTAAAGACTTAAAGAAGAATTAACAAACATACAAAGGTGATTTTGGCAGTGGAACTCGTTCAGATTTTACATTTTTGTACCAGTCTTGAGCGAATGAGACAAATGACTGCACTTCATGCGACCTTATGTCGTAGTTGTACATTTTACCTTGACGGAACCTAAAATTTTCATTAATTTGGACTTTTCTCTTTGTATAATTGAATAAATATTTATTACTGTTTAATATAAACAAGGAGAGACCACGTCCTATCATATGAAATTTTTGAAAATTTAGATTATTGAAAAAAAATATAGTGAAAATTCTACGACGCAATACCGGATAATAATTGTTAAACATTTGTTTCGACAGCCATTTTACACTGTTCCGAACGTATAACTTCTGGTTACGATGACTGGTATAACAGTTGGTTGGTGTTGTTTCGATACGGTTTCGATTTTTTTGTTCATTTTTTTAAATGCTTTTAATTGCATTTGTGCATTATTGTCCTATTTTTTAAATATTTAAATGAATCATAAATATATCGTCGTTTAAGCTAAAAATAGATAATTAATGCACTGTGGGTTTTTTTGTACCACAATACATGAAATGAAATATATAAAAAGAAGGAGATTAGCGTGGAAATCCACGATAGCATGAGATCATATGATAGCAGGTGGAGGTTGGCGCTTGTCGTCGGGGCAGGTCGTGGATGACGTCGGAGCGACAGATAAGGAAGGTCAGTGGCGTAATCACTGGCGGCGGCTGTTGGCGACGGTGTAGTCGGTGGAGATGGCCGGTGAGGAACACGGTGAAGACTCTCGTTACGGCGGACTCTCTGGTGGTGGCAGCTGGTGTTGGGCTCGCTGTTGGTGGACTTCGGTGTCGAACTGACTCGGACTGACTGACTGAGTGAAGGTGGATTAGTTGTTGGGGATGGCCTCCAGGTGATGACGGCTGAAGATAGTGCCGCAGGTGATGACGGCGGTCAAGGCCGGAGTCAAGAATTGATAGCAAAACAAAACAGGCGTCGCAACGGTTACACCACCAAACCGTCATAACGATCTGCCTAATCGGAGCCGTCGAAATATATCTTTAACAATTATTTGCACAGAAACCGGTATTGCGTCCTAGGATTGTAACCTTTTTTTATATCTAGTAACCGACTGTATTTTTAGTTTTGAAAATTTCATTTGGCAGGGCGTGGACCTTCCTTGGAGAAGAAGAATACTCACAAAATAAATTGAGGAACATGGAAAATATTGAATCTTCGAGCTGTTGCAGCTCCAGTTGTGCCTCGATTAACTCTCGCCACGTTCATTCGTGATTTTAAACGAGCTCCTACAGCTTCCCAACGAGCTTGTAGACGCAGACAATCCACACAATCATTGGTATAACTAAAAAAGTTTAGTTTACAGAAACCGATACTATAAAAGCTCAAAGATACTTACAACATGACAAACCAATCACCAGTAGTTGCGCCTGTTGCAACCTGAGTTAAATGCTCGAAATTCTCATCCGATAATTCTTTCACACTTGGTTCCTTGTTATCATTAAGCGTATGAAGAATAAGCTCATCGTTTATAGGCCCTTTCAAGAATTATAACGATTATTAATTATAAGTGTAGGCTTGTAATTATCGTGAGGTTAATTGCTCATGAACGGTGCTTTGACAAGGGAGGCGATTTTGCAATTAGCAAGGACAGTCAGTTATGATAGAAAACATGCATGCATTAGAAGCTTGACGTGAAATAAATACTCATAAAATAGATAGTGACAATGAAAAATAAGTCTATATGAAATGCAATATTATAATATTATGTCCGCTCTCAAAAAATAAATTCAACCAAATGTCAGGGACTGGAGTCCCTATGTAAGTATTGTCCGAAATGTCTAATTTAGACCTTCTAAATATTTAATTAAAAGTTACCATCATAAAGTAAAGGAACTCCATGTCTAAAGAAAACTAAAATTGGTTCCCTTGATTGACTATACAATCTCGTCATTTGGCTGTCTTCGACTTTAACGATCCAAGCTCCTAGCGAATCGACAAGATGCTCGCGAAGTCCAAGCATTTCATTCTCGAATTTATCACATGACTCACAGTCGTGGGCAGCTAAAAATTAAAGTTTCAAAGTTTTTTTTCTTGACATAAATGACAATATTCCTCCAGGGCATTGTATACTTACTAAATAAGACAACAACGAACTTTTCAGTTCGAATTAAGTTCATTAGTTCATCATCACTAACTCTTTCTAGTTCACTTTTTGCACTTGCAAGTAGTAAACTCGCAGATAACCATATAAAATAGTTTAAAGGACGCATTATTTACACAGATTTAATTTGAGATAATCAGAAGTGTTTTGGAAAAGAACTAAAGAGCTGGGATTTGAGAGGAGTTCTCTTCTCATCAGCTGTGATATTTCGGCATGAAATTGTGAGTAGGCCTGTTGGGAAGTGGCGATAAGATAAAAATACGTGGCAGGCACAAAATCAGAGACCGGAATTTTGGAAAATTTTAGGTTAGACTATTCCAAGATATTTTTCAGAGATATATCAAATATAATCATAAATGCACGAGAAAATAAGTTCATTATTTGTTTAGGCATAATCTGATGGTTGCTAATGTTGTATTAAAATAATTAATTTGGTGAAAACCTAAAAATAAGTTTTTAAGTTAGGCAACCCAATTTTCAAAGAATATATTTTAATTATTTTCAATGAAAATATTAAATTTTAGAAAAAATAAATAATAGTATTGTAAGGGAATAACTTAAAATCTCTAAATTCATTTGATATATTCCAACATATTGTAATATTTGCAATAGTTCAATTGTTTATAGGCAACTTTATATACATTAATAATTTTCAAAATAACGCTTCTTGTTCTTAACCTCAAAATTAGTAATTTGTCGTTACATTGTCGGCAAAGTTCAGAAACATCAAATTTTACAAAGCAATAGTAGAAATGCCTTTAGAAAGTCTGAATGTCCATTTGTTAATTAATTCCAACTCTAAGCAATACATGTTTTAGGTATGTCAACAGATGTTTATGCTAAATACGCCCAAGAAATCAAAGACACCTGCGCATTGCTTGAGAAATACGACAAAACGAAAGCATTTTCAGCTATAGAAATAACAGATATAAGTGGACTTCGTCCCGAATATCGCAAGTGCCTAAATGAACGACCAGATTATGACGGTTTAATTGAGGCAATTACGAAGGAAGTAAATGTTCAGTTGAAACGTCTGCAACTATTGCAACAACATCAGGAAACTATAACAGAAGCTGCTAAACTTGTTGAAGATAGTTTCTGATATATTTATTACTTTATTTATTTACTTTACTAATGATTTGTAAATTTTAACTCAGTACTTTTAACAATAAAATTAAACCTGGCCGTTTTGGCGGTGTTGCAGTGCACAACGTTCTTGAGAATCGGAGCCTTTTACTTGATATAACTGTTGCTTCGTGAAACACTTATTGTTAGCAACACGACGAAGAATTGGGGTACTTTAACTTATGAGGGAGTTAATGCGAGTATCGAAACTCTAACGCAACCAAAGTCAAGTTATGCTCAAGACTTACTTCAACCAAGTTATGATTAAAACTGAATATATTTCCCCAAAAACCAAAACAAGTTTACAAAATTCCTACTGAATGCAATTCTACACATGGGGAATGTCCAGCCAACGAGCAGAGAAATCATCCATGATCTCTGAATCGTCCTCGCATCGTCCAGAGATGTCCATCGATAAATGGTAAATACCATTTACAACTATCCCCGGTACAACGCGGTAGCATGTCGAGCGAGAATAACAAAAAGCCAAGCGAATAAACCCCTAAAAGAAAACACCCGTGCGAAAACTACCGCTTCATCTGGTGCAGATCACCAAAACACACCTAACGCCACATTTGGTGGAAGGTATAAGTATCCCCGGTCCCAAATCTTCTTTGCTATTCTTTAAAATATACATTTGTACTTTTGTACGACTGTTCTACTTTATTTTCCTGTTTCTACATTTTCAGGTTTTTATTTTTAAGTATCTTTTACAATCGACAATTCAGTCATTCATCCGTATTCGTAAAGACAAGAATGTAAATATGTATTCTTAAATTTGACGCATGCCTTTGATCGAATATGAGTCATTTCTAAATCGTCGTAATTTGAACGACTATGTTTATTTAGAGGTGAGTTTACACGCGGAGATTTTACTCGCGGTAATTTTACCAGCGGTGATATTTCTTAGCGGTGAATTTACCACGGTGATTTTACCGCGGTGATTTTTCGTATATCCAAAAGAATGTATATAAATAAAAGCAAAAACTATTCTCATTTTTCCAAATTTACATTAAATGCAATCACTAGTTAACTTGAGGAAAGATTGGAGGCTTCATTCGCTAGTACTACAAATAAACATGTTAAAACAGGAGCTGATGCATGCCTATTAATTAATCTCTGTTGTTTCTGTGTTAACAAGCTCTCGCACACTCGCGTTGATTTCGGTTTGAGAAACAGAACGGTCAGCATCAACCAGTAATGGCATGCAATCCTGGTATCGGAACCCGCTGCTTTCAAGATCAGTTGATTCTGGTATAGAAATCGAAACTTTTACGAAAATCCGAGTTAAACCCTTGAAAGTAAAAGCACGGTTTAACCTGAGACTGACAAGACGGAAAAGTGAGTAACCCGGAATTATAGGGTACCCTTGACATGCCCACTCTAATCATTCTCTTTACCAGATTAAACTCGTTCAATGAGTGCTATTCTTCGGGGAACTTCGGAGGGAACCAGCTGAGATAGTTCAATTGGTCTTTCAACGCTATACTCAATTTTGACAAACGATTTGCACAACAGAATAGCTACGAATCAAGCGTAGCTCCCCATTTTTCGGATACGCTCTAGGTGACATCTAAGAACATCAATTCAATTGGGTTCATTTCGGCTCGTTTGGACAGAGTATGGTACACCCGAGCTACTGATTAGGGCTACCACGCATTGGCATGTCAGACCCATATTCCGGTCTACTGTTGTGGACGCCTGTTGGAGGCAACTAGTCATGGCCGGCTTTTCGTCTTACGCCTGACATGAAGGTATCGTAGAAAATCTGAACATCGTAAATGACTGTTAAGTGAATCCTAACAAAAACATCATTGTTCCATTTATATTACATTCTTGAGTAAGCGTTTGCTTGTTCCACTTCGGTAAAGATCTTCAAAAAGATTGTGGGCTGATTATTATCATTGGTAATACTACACGTTTTTAATACAAGACCGTTTTTATTGTAAACACAAATTAGGTTTGCCGATCAGAAAGCAGTCAGTGGATACTCATTGAGTGGAGTGACTTAGCCATCTCGGAAGGGCGAGGCCGCCTCCGAGAAGGTGTGATATAATGCCAGTAGGGATGGAGGGAAAATAGGACTCTTACGAATTGGCCGAAGCGATGGGAGGCGACGGAAAAGGGGAGGTGGACATATAGTCTGATCCCACGTCTGGCACCCTGGTGCTCACGAGGCTTCGGCGAGGTGACACACTACCTCACCCAGTCTTTAACTGTCTTCTAACAATCTTCTAATGCGAAAGATTCAACCTCGAGCGTGCAAATCTTACAAACACAAGAGGAGTGCTTCACGTGGGAAACATCATTTCTGTAATGCTGGAGAGCAAAGAGGCATGGAGCGAAATCACGGGGTATGTGGTTTGCATTATATCGGCCATATTAGATGCCGAACCAGAGTGATACTGAATACTTCAAATTAGACCCCCGCTGTGAAGTAATGCCGACAAGGCGATTCCCCGGAGACGGCGACATACCTACCGGGGGTACCTCCCAGTCCGGGCGAGCTGGGCCCATCAAGCTGACGAAGGGGTATAGTGGGTATGGACGAACTAGCACCCAGAGAGCCGCCGACCCACACTCTTCGGCTGTAAATAGGCTTCCCCTGATCGCGGTAGAAAAAAAGGTATGGAGGGAAAAGTCACTATGAATGTCTTGTGTACGGGAGGTCTTGCGACCGATCTAAGGAACAATCTAAAGAATCATAACTTATTTAATGAGCCTTTCGCGGTTTCGCCTTAATTTGGCTTGTACTGAGACATGCATGACTTAATCTTGAGACAAACATATGACTACTGGCAGGATCAACCAGGAAGCTATTCGTCGATCAGCCTTAAGACGCGAACGTATCGAGTACGCAACATGTGCGCAACATGTTGTGAGGCATCATACTTTGGTGAGTATAATATTTGTGCTGTTTGCTTTGTTTTACCGTCACTCAACGAGGAGACCAATGCCCAACAATATTTACGTAACAGCTGTACTCTAATCGTTACGCGCGTCGACGTGAAACACACCTGTTGCGAACAGCAACATCAACCCGCGAATTAACGCGAATCCTTTATTTTTAGCAGGATTCGTGGACTACCCGTCCGATGCAAATTGTTGTAGATGTTAAAGAGA
>JAODAC010081256.1:0-45420 GCA_027575185.1 Mimaenictus wilsoni | reverse complement strand
TAATCTTGTAATATAGTCTAGTTGCGAATGTTGATGAATAGGTCATGATGTCGCGGCAATTAGCCAAGAGGTCCGGACTTCCAAATAAAGTCGTTATCGGCCGGACTCGTGGTATCGCGCCGTCATGCACCATTAGGAGATAAGTCATTAGCATGTATCTTTAGGTTTAGAGTTAGAAAATAATCCCTGCACTCCGCTGTCTTGCTACCAGCGTCACGTGCCCGACTTAGATATTGTCGTTGCTCAGTGCAAGTACTTGTGCTCGCGGACCTGCACATCATCTGCAGCGTACGCACACACCTACACCTTATGTCATAAATCATAAGCATACACCTTATGATTTTTTATTTTGTATTCTTTCTTATGGATAACTTAATTTTATTCTTAATTTTTGATTCCTATACTCTTACTTGTTAGCTAACGTAGAAATGAATCCCCTTTTTATATGCCTAAAAAGTAGAAATCTTCAAAGAAGCAACATTTATTTAAAATGTTAATTGCGACAAACTCTTAGGATTGCTTTGCACCGAAGATGCAGACTCCTTTTATCAATGTTTTACAATTTTAGTTTATTTTCGTACAATGTACAATGTTTCGCCGCAAGGTATCATCAAGTACGTAATTGCAACGACATTATACGAAAATAAACTAACTATGTAAATCATTGATGGTTAAAATGTGCAAATTATTCAAAATGTTTTACCAACAACCAACGGTGAATTTCATCAATTATCTTAGGAATGAATTTAGGAGAATTTTTTATATTCGGAGCGTGCGTGAGTGGTGGACGTTTGTAGGAGCACAACCCGTAATTTTCGTTCGCGTTGATGATACTGACGTTGATTTTCGGTTATACATGACGCTGTTCAAGCCGCGCTCCCGCTGCTGCTGCGCTGCGTTTTCGTTGCTTTTCTTCAGACGGGCATAATTTTCGTTGCGCATCCGACGAACCGACGTGACGCTACGCGACGGACAGTCTTGACGTGGGGCATTAACGCTGATAGACAGGTATCGCCGCCTCAATTGCATTGTATTCCTTCGGAGACCGAAAAACCGAAAACCGCTTAAATTACATACTACGCAGCCGAGAAATTTAGAAGAAGACGCCGCCGAGAATAAATCAAAAGAAGAAGCCACCAAAAACGAGAAGAACCCAAATCAGATTCGAAATCAACGGGAAGCTTTCATGTTTTTGGCTAAAATTGCATCGAAAACTGGAAAGTCCAGCAATGAAACTGTTTTCAAACTTCAAATTTAAAAGCTTGAAAACTTGAAAGAAAGATTTTTTTGATAATAACAGTGTATCATGATTATCTCATTGTTACAAATAACTATAATTATAAACAGACGACGAATTTTGGGTTTTGTAGGAAGTTTTGCGAAGTTGTACTTTTTTCGAGTACATAGAAGTTTTTGCGAAGTTTTGTAGGGTTACCCCTTGTTTTCGGACAAAAGACTTTTGACTCTTTAGAGAGGTGTGACATCTTCAAGAGGTGTTTACAGCGTATAGAAAATCAGGAGGGGACATTTTCGATTGTCAGAATCAATCTATGCTTACAATTAGAAAGAAATATATTCACACGATAGTATTAAAACCCTAAAACTGACTTTCTTTTGTAACTTTCAACAAAAACAGTTTTAGTTATGTTAAACTAGAAAATGCAAAATTGTGTTAATATTCTGTCGGGAGATTTAATTGTGTGATAACTTGTATTTTCTACATCTGCTATACAATAAACACATTTCAGTATCGTTTTTGTTAATATTATTTAGGAATGACCAGCGTAACTCCCGGATTTTTCTGTCACAGACTAGAAATATTTTCCAATGCCTGAAATTATTTGCCGACCCATGTCGAGTTGATTTATATGAAAACAACCGATAAATGCATGAAATATGATATATAACAAGGTATAATCGATAGCTGCACAAAACCGATTAGAAAGATTTTAGAGCCATGTTAAAGTACAAAAAAGGGGCAACAAATTGATATATGAGGCAAATTGATCGATTGAGAGATATGGGTGTAAAATCCATATTGAAGTTCAGATTCAAAATTTCATATAACAGATTTTAAGATTTTGAAAGCAGTATAAAAGAGTTTTATGGGATTGAAATAAGTTTGACACTATGAGAAAGTAGAAGAATTGGGGAGCATTTTGATGTTTGTTTCATCCTCATAGCTTCATATTTAGTATGAATAATCTTTATCAAAAGAACTCCACGAAAATTGCGAAAAGAGCCACGTTTGGCCACTGTGAGACGCGCCGGCAAGGGCGAAAAGTGAAAAACAAAATGCACATGATATGTGTAAAATCTTAAATTAATCTACCCTTCACACAGTCGAATATATTTTAAATAACCTTACTCATCTTGTTCAAACACTTCTTGAACAGGACCATTAGCGCATATCTTACAATCGCATATCTTGTTAGTTAAGGTAAATACAGACGATAATGATTATTAGACATAGGAAATGTAAATATATTAATTCGAAAACTAATAACGCATCATGGACTGGCCTAGCGCTGGCCATGCGCTGCCCTTTAGCCCTAATTAGTTTTAGAATATTTGTATACATACCGCAACTATACTATGAATTAGACAGATTCAAATCAGCCTTGAATCGAGTCACTTGTATCTCAACGAAAGGCTAAAAACCTCAGAATTTCTCCCTCATACAGTTTGTTTCTTCGCGGCTTTACAAACCGCGTTACACCATCGTCGAGGCGACATCATTCCAGCATGAACCAGTGCCTCAAGAGCGGACGAGCTCTTCCCCGTACCGACGCCCATTGTCAATGGCGCGCCGTTGACGCTAATTGTGCAATAATATTTCGGAGGGGGGCGCATAATATCACATAAATGGGGCCCCCCCAAAAGTAGTTAAATATGTAGTATCTAAAAGAATGTATAAACAAAAATACAAACAAACTGCAAGTATTCGTGAACAAATGCCTGCGAATCATATCACGTGTCTTCTGGCCTAATAAAATCTCAAACGAAGACCTACTCAGACGCCACAACGAAATCTCGATATCGCAACAAATACGAAAAAAAAATAAGGATGGATAGGCCACATCCTCAGACGCGACGACCAAGACATAGCAAAAAGAGCATTGGACTGGAACCAACAGGGATCACGAAGAGTTGGCAGACCAGTCCAAACATGGAAAAGAACAATAATCGAAGAACTGAAAGATAACAACACGACATGGAGCGAGACCAAGGCAACCGCCAAGAACAGAGTCCGTTGGAAAGCACTCAATGAAGCTCTATGCTCCACCTAGGAGTCTAGAACATTATATATAAAAGAACATATATCTGTGAGTAAATTGAGACCAAAATGAAACCTCTAACTGAAAAACTGACCGAAATATTTCAGGGGGCGCATAAATGGGTCTCCCCCTGTTCAAATAATTAAGTATGTAGTATTATATAAAAGTACATATTTCTGTGGGTTATTTGAGACTAAAATGAAAATTCTAACTTAAAAACTGACTGAATATTTCAAGGGGACGCATAAAATAGCATAAATGGGCCTCCCCTCATTCAAAAGATTAACTATGTGGTATCATATAAAAGAACATATTTCAGTGAGTCATTTGGGACCGAAATAAAAACTCTAAACGAATAGCTGACCGAAATATTTCAGGGGAACATATAAACTTCATAGGTAATGACCTATATCGACTTATATGTGGTCCCCCCCTCCCAAACAAACAATTATACTCCTCTGAAATTTATTAACTGGAATTTCCCAAGATGACGTTTATACCCTATAAGAGATAATGTAAAAGTAACACCTTATAAAAGCCCCCTTCAAATCTTCAAGGGGTGCTTAAAATTTTATAAACCGATGAAAAACTAAGAAAATCTTTATCCTCATCGGAATAACTTGACATTTAAACTGATTTCTGACTTGTCACTGCTTTTTTTTTCAGATATATTGAAATGTACTGCAATAGATAAAATATATGTATTCGTATTCAGCTTTTTATTTATTTTTTCTATTTTTGATATTTCTATTTTCCATTTTTTCCTCTCTCTATTTCCTATTTTCATTCGAACAACTACCAAAATTGATTCATTCTATTTTATGAAATATTTTGGATTTCTCCAAATTTTATCGTAGTGTAACTTTGATTATATTTATGATAGAGTCCATAATTTAATGAAACTTCACTTATCAACTCTTAGTGAACAAAGGATAAAGTTGTGAATTAAAGAGGAACTGTTTGAAACTTTGTTTTTCAAAAAATGACACTTGTACTTTTTTGTTCTATTCTATTACCCAAAACTTTTAAGTAGTATAACTTCCTTCAGATTTATGTTACCGTCATAAAATTGACGTCATTTTAATAATTCCTTCTTTCACTATTCGTACTTGAAAGATAAATTTGGGAATTCAATTTCATCTATGTAAAATTTCATTTGTTTATGCGAAATTTTCTTTAGTTCCAGCGACTAACTAACTTCAGATTCATACTAGAGACATAACTTTAAAGTCGTTTTTATTTGTAACTCATATACTATAAGCAAACAAAAGATAAATAAGGGAGTTCAATAGAATCATGGTCATATTTAACATTTTACATACCAAAATTGATTCATTCTATGCGTACACACATCTTTCCTAACCTAACACAACCCAATTTAACTGTTTCTCATGGGCTTCTTGGTGTTGCAATACACTTATAAACTAATGAAAAACTAAGAAAATCTTTATCCTCATCGGAATATAACTTGACATTTAAACTAATTTTTGACTTGTCACTGCTTTTTTTTCAGTTCTATTGAAATGTAGTGCAATAAATAAAATATTTGTATTCGTATTCAACTTTTTATTTATTTTTTCTATTTTCGATATTTCTATTTTCCATTTTTTCCTCTCTCTATTTCCTATTTTCATTCGAACAACTAACTCGGTATGTAAAACAGGAGAACGCACTCTCTATAGCCTCTATGGATATGAATTCAAATCGTACGCACGAGCGAAGCGTGCAAGTCCGCAAGTAGAAAACGTGTAGAAAACAATTTTCCCCATTTTAATTCCAGCATTTTCACATTATGTTATTAGAATATTCCATATATTATACATGTACCTCATTGTTGCAATCGTGCTGCCGCTGCCAATGCCGTGTGTGTATACTGCTATGCCGTGAATACGTATACGAGTGTGTCGTTGAGCGTTTTCACTTTTTTCGTATTGTTATTTAGAGCCCGCTTCCCTCTTCACCCATGCCGCGTCCCGCACGAACGCCAACAATTAATAAATGAAAATCGTGTCGTGAGAAACGAATATTGCCAGTTTCAATGTGTTAGATTTACGCATGCAACCGTCGGCATCGCGTTGATTTCTACATATATTTGTGCCACAAGTAGCGGCACAATCGTGGTTTTTCATCGAAAGTATTAAATATTAAACGGGAAAGCATAATTTTGTCGGGTTTTATTTTAAGTAAAATCACGCATACTTTTGCTACGAATTTTTCTTTGACTATATTTGACTTAGTCTTCTAGAATTAGAATTATTTGGAATAGAAATAACAATTTTTGAAACTTGTAATATTTATATCAGCGCTCGGCAATCTATGACCCGCGGGTCACAAACTAGAAATATTTTCCAAGGCCTGAAATTGTTTGCCGACCCATGAATTGTTGAACCAAAAAATGTACAGTTCGTCCTACAGTTCGCTAGGAGTGTTTCCCGAATCATCACATTATTAGACGGCGCATTAAGAAGTTTGCCGACCCATGAAATTATTTGCCGACCCATGAATTATTAAGATTTTAAAAAAGTTCAGTTCATACCTTGAGAGTGTTTCTAGAATCTGTCAATTATTTGTCGACGTATGAAAATGTTTGCCAACCCCTGGAATTATTTGCCAACCCCTAGGAATGTCTGCTGACCCATGATTTACTAATTTAAATTTTAAAAATATATACTGTTCGATTCGTCAAAGTTTTTGCATAATCTGAAAATTATTTGCCAACCCCTGAATGTATTTGACGACTCTTGGCATTGTTTGAGAATTCTTTGCAATAATTTACCCACGCATAAATTAATTTAATTCGTTTTTTTTTTGTAATTTGTTACAATGTCTTAGTTGCCAACCCGTGAAATAATTTGCCAACCCCTGTAATTACTTGCCAACACCTGGAATTCTTTCAAAGTTCATTATTTACGTTAATTAATCCGGCCCCTTCATGCGAATACAGAATCCTGCAATTATTTGTCGGCGCATGAAGCTATTTGCCAACCCCTGGAAGTCTTTGCCAACCCCTGGTAAATATTTGCTGACCCATAAAATACCAAGTTAAACTTTAAAATAAATTCAGTTCGGTTCGTTAACTTGGCTGCACAATTTTGAAACTATTTGCCAACCCCTGAATTTATTTACCGATACCTGAAATTGTTTTTCTGAACTCCTTGAAATAATTTACTCTCTTGCTGATTGATTTAATTAGTTAAAATGTCTTGGTTGCCGACCCCTGAAATAATTTGCCAACCCCTGAAATAATTTGTCAACCCCTGCAATTACTTTCCAACATCTGGAATTATCTAAAGACTCCCTCCCATGCGTATGCTGTAACATGATATTATTTGCACACCCCTGGATCCATTTGCCAACCCTTGGAATTGTCGGTCGATGGAAAAAAATGTAAAATATCTGCTATTTGACTCCGTTTTGTAACGATTCATATAATAAGATTCAGATAATAAGATTCTAATAATAAGACCACAGAAGTTGCCGACCCTTGATTGGATTGTGAGTAAATAAACAACGTGTCGCGGTGTTTTCCACCCGTTTTTCCTCTCCGCCATGGTTTAACATCGTCTTCTGTCTTTCGTCCACTCGCCATCGGCCGCCGCGACACGATGCATTGTGCATTATAAATGCGTGTTGCGTACAGTGCAAATGCCTTTATGTATGTAAATAAAGTACACTAGCGTACACTTATACGCTTACACATATAAGTATGATCCGGAACGACCGCGAGCTGTGTTTATGATCACGCCGCGTCGCCGTCGCACTCTCGGAGACTCGGCGTACGCAAAATCCACACAACACAGGTACGCACGCATCATATAGATTGCGCACCTGTATGATATGCATAAGAGCAACGCAACAGCCATAGATGAGCCGCAGAGCGCAACAACAACCATTGGTACAACGTTATACGGTTGCGTATCAGAAACGCTCACCGCACGCCACAAACAGGTAGCCTCCACATGCGAAGTAGCAGTGGATATATGTACCTACCTACATATGCATATGTGCGTATAAATCAAGCGTAATTCATGCAATTCCTTGATTCTTCGAAGCGTACGGAGTATATACGACTACTTCAATAACCCTTTTAATATATGATTCATACGTACATTAAACGCTGATTTATATTCGATGGACATTTCCTTTTTGAAAATACCCACTGCTTCTTTTTTTCTTAATAACAGGTTAGAATTTGTAATGCATTTTTGTTGTTTTCAGACGTTTTTAAGAGCGCCCTCGAACGGTACCACGCAGCAGCAAAATGCTGAACTAAAACGTGAAATTCAAACTTTGTTCTGAAATATTTTCTACTCTGCATGTTACAGAATGCCCATTCTTGTACGGATCGATTCCTCATTAAATATAGTTTGTTTTTATATGCATATTTACGCTTAAGTGTTGGGTATTTATTGAGAAATTTTATGTGTAAAAAAACGTCTTTTCCGAGAAATGTCGAGTTTTTTCATATTTCCCGTATTGCTAGGATTATAAATTATTCACCAAACGATTCAGCGTTAAAATATCTTCAAACTCTAAGCGCACTTTTTCATTTAATTGCATAGAACCGATATTATAACGCATGAAAGTTGAACCTAATAACGGCTGCTGAACAAGGACTCGTAGGTGAAGACTGCCGGTGACGCACCTACTGCTGAACATGGACTCGTAAGTGTAGACTGCCGGTGACGGACTTGCCGCTGAGGATGGATTCGTAGAAGAAGGCTGCCGGTGACGAGCATACTGCTGAACATGGACTCGTAGGTGAAGACTGCCGTTGCAGACGTATTACTGAACATGGACTCGGAGGAGAAGACTGCCGGTGATGGACGACTTTCCGCTGAACATGGACTCGTAGGAGAAGACTGCCGGTGACGGACTTGCTGCTGAAGATGGACTCGTAAGTGTAGACTGCCGATGACGGACTTGACGCTGAAGATGGACTCGTAGGAGATGAATGCCGGTGACGGACTTTCTGCTGAACATGAACTCGTATTTTTTTCATTCATATTTCATTTTTTGTTCATATATCGCGTATTGCCAGGATTATAAATCATTCACCAATCGATTCAGCGTTAAAATATCTTCAAACTCTAAGGGCAGTTTTTCATTTGATTTCATAGAACCGATATTATAACCCATGAAAGTTGAGCCTAATAACGGCGACGATTTCACTGATAGCATTCTATCGCATGTAGATCAGGAAATATTTTAGAACAAAGTTTGAATTTCACGTTTTAGTTTCGCATTTCGTCGCTACCGGTCGAGGGTACCGGTCGAGGGCAGTCTTCTTAAGAGATACTTTTTTTTCTATTCATTGTGGAAATGTGAATGTTTTCTAGCGAAAGCAAAACCATTTATTAAAATGACATTAGTTTTGGTTGGATCTTCTTCGGCTTGATTAATGATGTTTTAAAATTAATGGATTGTTGCGTTCTGACGCGTTATTTTTACGCGGAATTTTCAAAAAATGTCCAACTATAACACCGGGATTTTAGAGAGCATGTTGCCGATCCTTGGAATTATTTGCCGACCTCTGACGATACTTGAGAATCCCGTAACTATTTGTACATGAGCAGTCGAGGATAATTTGAAACTGTAAAAATGTGCTCAAGAAGTTGGGGCGAGGCAATAAGCACACAATACAGTGGATGCCTGTGCATCAAGGTATTGAAGACGGATTGCTAGCCAAGAAGGCAGCTGAAACCACCTTCCATAGCCCTTAACCAACCTGTGAATTATCAAAGTTCACAGCGAAGGAATGGATCAAGAATTGGTATCGTGCCACGAGAGTCACGAGATCGTCTGGAGGGACGAAAAGGGTTCTAGGCAGGCCAAAAACTTCTCGATGTAATAACCAATTTATCACAAAATCGAAAATGTTAGTTAATGTATAACAACATCAAAATTTAAAATTATTAACATAAATATCGACTATTAACTTACATATCGATAATTAATGCATAGAAAAATCGATATTAGTAACAATTTCTATCGATTTTTGTCGTTATATTTATTGATTAACAATACATTTTTATATTTTATAAAAATATTATGTTTTTCTATTAAATCATGGATACAGGTCAGTAACACTGCTGTATGAGTCCGAGATACGAGTCCGAGTCCGAGAGATGTATATTAATGTTCACTGTAGATTGTTGGTAACTGTAATAAGTTCTGAAACCCATTTACAGATGGCGTTTCGATAGGATTGATATTGATAATATCGATATTTTCAGGACGATATTTCGATATTGATATATCGTAAAATTGTAAATATCGATTTCGAAAAATATCGACATTTCATCATCGTCTGATATGTCTACTCTCTTCATTCCTCTACGACCCATAGTATTTATTGTTCAATGCACAATAGACCAAAGTTGGTGGCAGTGCTAGTGGCGTTCAACGCTCAGGATTAATTCATACCAAAAAAAAAGACATCGCCATATGCAGTTTTTACATTTTCTTTAGAAATTTCAATTTACCCAATAATTTTCTTAACATTTTTTAAAGATTGATCAAGTAATCATTGCACAGTATAAAAGCTTATAAAAGCAATTAAATAGATTTAATTGCAACAATAAGAAAATGTGGCACTCGTCACATGACAAGATGCAAACTTTTATTATATTTCGCTAGACATACAAAACAATCCAACAGTCTCATAAAAAACATATAAATTAAACCATTAAATTAATTAGTATCAGAAACGATTGCAGGCAATAATAATTGCTAATGACATATAATACAGTACGAGCACACTCACACTAACTACCATAGTACATATATCTGAAATATACCTATATACCTATACATATCGATGCGTAATTGGCAATCACAATTACACAAATTGATCCTAACCGATCTGCAATTACATCCCGCGCTTTTTTTCTTCTGCTTTTAGAAGTATTTCTTGTGCAGCGTTCACAGATTTAATTCGAATTCGTATTCGCGACGTTTATACGGTTTGCAGGCGGTAAAATACGAGCGTGAAACGATCGCGGATTAGCATTAATTAAATTTCGCGAAAATATGGGTCGGATTTCGGTTTTCAATTACGCCGCACAACCTCTCAGGTGGATTAATTAGGCTAATTATGTCGTCGATGCGTGAAGTTATAATGACGAATGCTAGCTGCCTGCTAGGAGGTGTATGTATGTAGTATATGTATGCGTGCGTGTGTGTGTGTGTGTGTGTGTGTGTGTGTGTTGTAAGTTACAATTTACAAGCGCTGTGATATCAATCATAATTTGCATTTATAACTTTATATATATATATATATATATATATATATATACGATTGAAATCTGAAAATGTTTCATCCAAAGATGTGCAGAGTTGATTGTGACACAATAAAATAGATAACGTGGATAACGTCAGGGCAGATCGTCATTGAATGATGTAATACTGCCAGTGACGGACTCTCTGCTGAACATGGACTCGTAGGAGAAGACTGCCGGTGACGGACTTGCTGCTGAACATGAACTCGTAAGTGTATGCTGCCGGTTACTGACTTATTGCTGAACATGGATTCGTAAGAAAAAAAAACTGCCGGTGACGGACGTGCTGCTGAAGATGGACTCGTAGGTGAAGACTGCCGGTGACCGACTTACTGCTGAACATGGACTCGTAGTAGAAGACTGCCGGTGACGAACCTACTGCTGAAGATGGACTCGTAAGAGAATACTGCCGGTGACTGACGTACTGCTGAACATGGACTCGTAGGAGAAGACTTCTGGTTACAAACTTATTGGTGAACATGGATTCGTAGAAAAAAAACTGCCGGTGACGGACTTGCCGCTGAAGATGGACTCGAAGGTGAAGACTGCCGATAACGGACCTACTGCTGAAGATGGACTCGTAGGAGAAGACTATCGGTGTCGAACTTTCCTCTGAACATGGACTCGTAGGAGAAGACTGCCGGTGACAGACTTGCTGTTAAATATGGACTCGTAGGAGAAGACTGCCGGCGACGGACTTGCAGTTGGATATGAACTCGTAGGAGAATACTGCCAGCGACGGACTTTCTGCTGAACATGGACTCGTAGGAGAAGACTGCCGGTGACGGACTTGCTGCTGAACATGGACTCGTAAGTGTATACTGCAGGTTACAGACTTGTTGCTGAACAAGGATTCGTAGGAAAAGCCCGCCGGTGACGAACCTGCCGCTGAAGATGGACTCGTAGGTGAAGACCACCGGTGACGGACTTACTGCTGAAGATGAACTCGTAGGAGAAGTCTGTCGGTGACGGACTAGCTGCTGAAGATAGACTCGCAGATGAAGTCCACCGGTGAGGATCATTCCTTTGTTCGTCACGATCTCGCGGTGATGATTTCGACGCCTCAGCATTCGGGATGTTTATGACTGAATGATTAGGATGTCGGCGGATGTTGATATTTCCTTGTTCTTCATGTGGGAACCGCTGTTAGTGACAGCCACAGATTTATTATGCATTCAGCGTCTTCTGAACTTATATAGAATTCGCCCAGCACGATGCGCATGTGGTTTGAAAACAGCCTTAGGATTAAAACTTATTAGAAATTAGGATTAAGAATAAAATCACCCTCATTCTCACTAACTACCTTATACAATAACATTTATTCACAAGAATTATAATTGTATAAATATTCATGAAAATTCGCATATGTGATGGATCACGCAAACTTGAATAGAAGAATGCATGCTGTGAATAAAAGTGAATATTTGACATTCAAGTGAAGTGCGTGAGTCGACTTTCATGCGACTTGCACAATTAATAAGCGACTTAATTAATTAACCTTCTATATGCTTGCTTTGTTTCTTCATTCATTTGAAATTTGATTATAACTACTATCTCTATACATAATCAAATTTTAATAGAAAGTTGTTTAAGAAGAAAGTGTTTATTATATCAATTCTATCAAATTGTGTTGTTAAAATTTAGTTGCTGCATTATTTTCAATTCCTGTCTTTACGATTTCAATTTAATATATCTTCGCTCATGCTCATGTTATAATTATCAATTCGATTCCATGAAATACATAAATTATTCTATTTTTATTATGCCAAATATAAATCGGGGAGTTTTACTAGAAGTAATATAAAATCTTAATTTTCAATAATGTGAAATGATGAAGAATGGTAAAATTTTCGACGAAGTCAAATAAATGAAAATGTTATTAAATACAACTTATTGTTAAACACGAAATGTCTAAAAAACGAAACGTTACCTCTTAAAACGTTCTTGTTCTTAAAGAGTTCTATCGAACCTTCAGAAGCCCAATGAATAAAAATAAAATCAGCCAAAAATTAACCGTTATTCCCACAATGAGTAAAAATACAAGTAAATGTATGCACAGTTGATATGGACGATTCCAACATGAAGGACACCAGAAACCAAACAACGGACCATGGAACGGGTCGAAAAAACAACCAGGACGGCAAAAATCCTCTCTCCTGCTGAATGCATGTTCGACGCCTGGGTGAGTGTGGCAGCGGCAGCGGCAGCGTTGCGAGGAGGCAGTCAAGTGTGTAGGCAAAACGCACACGGAACACACACGGCCCAGCTGCTTCCGGTACGCCTCGTCGCGTACGCGCAAGATATCCGTACATATTCAGTACGTTGCACGCTCGTCGGAGACACGCTCGCCGTTTGACTACGTTATGAGATAGCGAACCACCAAGTCGACAGGCAAGTCATTGGCCAACCTCCTCTATCCAAGTGCATCAACGTTCTACCAAACTAAACAATCGCATAATGTCAGAATCTCACTGGGACCCTACACTCAAAATCAGACAATGCACATATACATAAAGTATTTGTCATTAAACCAAAATTATATTAGGAGAATTATTTTAGAAGTATGGTAAAATATCAATTTTCAGTGTTGCGAAATTCTGCCGCAGCCTGATTGTCATATTTTTACTTAAATATTTAAATCCATTATATCTTGTTTCATACTCAACGTGTGATAGTCGAGTGTATACCATTTTATGCACAATTTATTCTACTTTTAATATGTCAAATATAAATCGAGGAGTTATATTAGAAGGCTCAAAAAATCTCAATTTTCCTTGATGTGCAATTTTGCTACATACATTTCCAAATTTTAGTCTTTAATATTTTAATTAATTATATCCTAGTTCATCAACTAGCTATAATTATCAATCATACACTATTTAACGTATGCATTATACAGTTTTTAAAATACGAAAAAAAAATAGGGAATTATATTGGAAGTATGGTAAAATATCAATTTTCTGAGCTGCGAAATTCTGCCGCAACCTGATTGTCATATTTTTGCTTAAATATTTAGATTCATTATATCTTGTTTCATACTCAACGTATGATAGTCAGGTGTACACCATTCTATACACAATTTATTCTACTTTTAATATGTCAAATATAAATCGGAGAGTTATATTAGAAGGGTCAAAAATCTCAATTTTCCTTGATGTGCAATTTTGCTACATACCTTTCCAAATTTTAGTCTTTAATATTTTAGTCCATTGTATCCTAGTTCATGCACTAGTTACAATTATCAATCATACACTATTTCATGTATGGATTATTCAGTTTTTAATATACCAAAAATAAATTAGGGAATTATATTGGAAGTATGGTAAAATATTAATTTTCTGTTCTAAGTAAGTCTGTGACTCCATGATTTTTATTTTTTGTCTTAAATATTTAAATTCATTATATCTTACAATTGTTATACAATCTTACAATTTAGTCTCGTAATCACACAATGGATAAATGTGTTTGCATGGACAGTGCATGACTGCCAATCAGAAAAATGAATAACGGAAGTCTATAGAAATACAGACTCATACATACATACTCGGACTCATATATACGGACCATACAAACATTGCCTACAAATTAAGTTGAATTAAAATAGGTTAGGTTTTGATTTGAGTTAACCTCTTCCAATCAAACTCACAATGAAGTCATAATACTGAATTGCATACTCGTTATGACTTACGCAATTGCAATTTACTCTCTTAAGGTTGGTCAGAAAATGCATAATTTTCTCGATGTTTTTTTCTCGGGTTATATTGCTCGCATAATATATAAGCACTGAGTATTTTTATAATTGAGTAGCAGATTAAAAAGTACAATTTAAGCAATAAATTGATACAAAGTTCAGATCGTCTCGTTTTTTTTTAGTTTTTGAGTTGCTCAACTGCGTGCATTCTAACGCCCATAATTTTGCTCGAAAATGAAATAACAAAACGTTTTCACAAAGGTTATAAAATTATCTAGAATATGGCGTCCAGTATTTTTAAAAATATGTGAAAAATTGCATGTTTTGTATAGTCTTAGATTTAAAGTAAAATGTTCGCATAAAAATTAGACTTAAAAACACGAAACACGGATATAAATATAAATATATGCAACTATCAAGTGACGTCATATACTAGAGAATTTAATTATCTATAAAATATTCTGTTATTTAGTCATATCGGTCAAGTAGAATTTCCTCAATCGTGCACGCAAAATCAAAAATTAGTATAAAAACGAGTTTAACAATGTTTTTTGTCGAGTTGCTCACCTGCGTACCTTGTGGCGTCCTTAGTATTAATCGGAAATAATGGACCCTAACTTGATTGCAATGTTTATAAAATTATCTTGGATATGACGTTGAGTATTTTCAAAAAAAAGTGAAAATTATTTATTTTTAGACAATTCCAACTTCAATATACGTTTTTCTTAATACATTCGATTTAAACATACGAGAAAAATATGTAAATATCCATTTTTTGACTAAATAATTGACGTCATATTCTAGAGAATTTAACTATCTATAATATAATCTGTCATTCAGCCAAATCGGTTTGATAGAATTTTCTTAATCGTGTACACAAAGTCAAAAAATGATAAATACATTTAAACATGGTAATATACATTTTTTATTAGCTTTATCTGCTATAACTTCATAAATACTGCAATTATTGATCTGCAATTTTACGTGAATATTCTTGAATAGTTTATACAGTTACTTAACAACTCAATCCGAATATTTCATGATTGAAAAAACGGTAAAGCCAGAATATGCAGGAATAATTACGAAAAAGTACTCGTTTTTTTTCTCTCCTCCTAATCCCGATTTCGCCACGGTTTTTGGAAAAACTGGCTAAACCATTTATAATTGCCGCTTACTTATTAGCGCATTATAAATTAAAACGCATTGAGCACTGCATCACTGGGAAAAACCACAAGGCATTTCCACTTTCAAATGGCTGGGCGTTGATTAGATAATAATTTCGTCGGCTAGCCATTATTTTTAGTTTTAATGTTTGGCGACGTATCCCGGGCGGCGGGTTTGCACTTTTTTTCCCACGGCCGTGCCGCGCGAAAATCAAACAAACACGAAACGATATTTAATTAAACGCATTCAATTGTATTATCGGACAGCAATGTTTACGCAATACAGCTTCTTATCAATGCGCAAGCACCGTCTACACAATTGATAATCAACCATATTGAATACGCGCTCAAATGTCAATGTGCTGTGTTGTATGTTTGGAATGATTGCTTTTTAGTGGCTTATTAGCGTTGATAATAAGCACGCGCGCTCCCACGAAACGAAATGCGATAGCCATCCCGTAAGTGATATGTGCGAAATCAAACTAATCGCGCGTACGCGAAATCGCTATGCATAACAGCCGCGACAATTGTAAACATCGGCGAGCATTAACAATTACGATGGCAATTAAAACGCAATTAAAATGTTTTATGGCCAAGGCAATGCAATGCTTCAAATTCGTTGCGTGAATTTTACGAGACAATAAATGTTAATTTTTGAAATCGACATGTTCCTGCCATCTCCGAGACAATTTCTCTACTTCTTAAATTCCACGAAGTTTAATAAAATATAAGGAGATGGCGTTAGCATTCAAAATTGTTCAACTTAATCTAATTCTGATTATTTGTGATATTTAATAATTAGACACGTTTAGAACAAAATTATACAAAACGAACAAAAGTATACCGCTAATGGGTTGTTTAAAATGCATATTGTTTTACATTTCAAATTAACAATTTCGAAAATGACATGCTAGTCCCATCCATGGACCCTTGGTGAAATTTCTGAAATTAAATAGAGATGCCGCTGGTATAATTATGAAATATTTTGAAAATGTACATTTTATGACATTATAGTATTAAAAAGTGTTAAAAAGTGTTCTGTTTAATATCAATAGGAATGCGCTCAAAATACGGCTTGTTTAACAATTATTCATTTCAAAATTAACATGCTAGCGGCATCCATAAAACAGTTTCTAAACTTTCTAAATGTTCATAATTTCATAAAACAACAGATGCCGCTTATAAATGAAATAGCAAATTGACGGGTGTCAACTTTGTGACCTACTAATAACCTCAAAAATCCAGCTACACACTTCCCTAATACTGTCAAAACCTTCAAATTTCTTAAAAATCTATAATTTTGCGTTAAAATGGTAGAACAACAAAGACGACGTGTTGAACACGAGATGACTAAACTCGTCGATGAAATCGATCGATCGTATTTGCGCAAAATGCAGGTAAATTCATCTTGTTCGAATAATTGAGGTTATATTTCTACTTTTCGCATTTTTTAAATCATTATAAAAACCCACAAAACAAAATAAATTTCATAGGCTACAATGCATCGGTGCGCAGCAAGATGTTGTGACGATTATCATGTCTCATTGGACCGAGTGCAACAATGCGTTGAAAATTGCTCCAGACCTCTGCAGACTTCTCAGGACTATGTACAATCAGAGATCCAAAACTTCCAAAATCGTCTTCAGCGTTGTGTTATGGAATGTAACGATGATATCAAGCTGAAAATGGGTCCAAATCCTACTGAATCAGACGTAAGACATTACAAACCCACGTTATTTTCTATCATTAAATTATTTTATTTGCTGCACATTTCTTAAGCAAAAAATAAAATAATTTAAAAATGCACAGATTGATAATCAAATATTTATTGCATTTTTCAGATTACAAAGTTTACAGATATGTTTGAAACATGTGCTACGAAATGTGTGGATAAACACATTGAGCTGATACCACAAATTTTAAAAGCAATGAAGACCGTGTTAAATAAACAGCAGCAAGATCAACCGTCAATTTAAACTAATAAATAGTTCATTAACAAGCATTTATAATGCATTTGTTGATCTTCGTAGAGAAGTAAGATGTTTGCAACATGATTAAAGCTACAATTTACAATCAAAGCTGTGAATGAATGTTAGCCAACCTTCTTGATTATATACTCCCTGATTATTTTGTATATATCGAAGGGTTTGCTGTGATTTACATCTTACTGAATAGGTTTATAAAGAGATATTTTTTAATGAAAATATATTGTGTTTCGTTATAAAAACCATTGCAAAACTTTGAAAAGTGATTTTTTTTATTATATTCATGTTTAAACCAATTTTACAGGTAATCCTCTTGCAATACAAGCAGCTTGGGTAACGTAGCAACACTTTGATGCTTTTTTCGATTTATTTAATGCTTGCAAAAGGTCCGGAATGTGCTTTCTTCTTGATAGTTGTACTTGCTGGGATTTAAAAGTACCTGAAACAATAAATTTTGATTTCTTTATGGAAAGCATCGCTTTTTTTGCAATTAGATGATTATAATTACCTGAGGAACCAGTTGACCACTTTTCAAGATCTAAATTCAACCAATGTATCTTATTCTCCGGTGTAGGCGCCCAGGTACTCAAAAAATGCGTGCACATCATATCACAATCCAAATCGGTGACCGCATAAAGATTTCCAACAATACAAGGACAACAACATCGAATATAATGTTGATTTGTTCCATTAGGTTCCTCTGTTAGCGACATTTTCTTCAACGCCACGCTTTTGCAGCCAAACAAGAGAACAACGGCGTTGATACGAAGTTTTTGAAGACTATCGTATTTTACATACTGCATTCCATCGCCGTGACCACCATACCTTTAAAAAATAAAACATTTTGACCAAATTATTTCATTTTGTGCACATTATTTCATTATATATAAGTTATTTCATTGAAGAAGAGGAAGAAAGAATTTTTTAAAGGGACTTACATGAAAATATCACAGTTTGTAACATAATCAAGAAATTCCTCCTCGGATGGATGCTCTCCAATCATTGATTTCCATTCTTTGAGCCAATATTGATGAAAACTACGCAGTCGACACTCATGCCGAGGCAAATTCGAGCTGGGGTTTAAAATCATTCCGTTTTTAATGCCATCGAGTCGTGTGATTTTCCTCCCGTCTTGTATCTCATCCTCGTGGGCTTGAAACAAGGCGAAGGTGAAATGAAACGATTGCATTCGTGAAACAGGTTGATTCGTAAAAACATTGATCATTTCCCAAGGCACTTGATCAATCGTATCATCGACGATCAATATAACAGGATCACGCTCCAATTTTCCATATTCCTCAAACTTTTTGATACTTTTAATAACATTAATCACATCCTCTGGCTCAATATCCGGAAAACAAAACTCCAAAATCTTTTTCGTTTCTTTATCACTGAGAAATATGCTCGATCGAAGCAAACACTTCAGAATTTGGCGATTTTTCATCGATATACCCTCTTGTTTATACACTTTCAGTAGTTTTTTAAGATGCACCTCGATTTCTTCTTCAATTTCTTTACTGCTCAATCTACCAGGGAGTAAAATACGCCATTCGCCCAACCATTTATCTTGAACAAACTTAACGTGTCGCTTCAATTCATAGTTTATTCGAGTTTTAAACTCGGTATACGTTTCTTTCATCTTATCAGCTAATCTGTCTCGCAATTTAACATAGCCTTGGTTGACTTCTTCGAGGGTCGCGTCCAAAGCTTGCATAATGTCGATCTCATTGCCCCATGAATCAACAGCTGGATTTGAAGTGATTGTGAATGGTTTTATCGCATTTTGGCCACATTGGAAGACTGTAATTTGTAATGCAGTCGGTTTTGTGGTTGTTGGGTTTAAATTCATGTTTGTTAGCTGTACCAAAGTCCATTCCGGCGGCATCATTTCAAGTTTGAGAAGAATATCTTCAATGTTTGTGCTTAATTTGGAGTCTGTGCAACAGCTGAATTCTAAATGTTCGCCATTCATTGGAAAGGCGTTGAAGGAAACATTATGCGAGGCTTTTATAAATAAATTAATTGCAGATACACGAAATGCAGGACAGTGGGCCTCAACCAAATGGACGATTTTCTTTATTTCTTCATCTTCGTTGCCTTCATCTAACATTGCAGCTTGTAAAAGATGACGACCTGTGTAAGAATGTTTCTATAATTGTAGACTATAAAATGTAAAGGCGTAACTATATTATTTTACCTCGATATGAACCAATTGCAAGATGTAACGGATTCATTTGGGACGAAAAGTTGCTTCCTTTATTTAAACAATACATTGTCTCTATTTAAAGTGTTTAAACTTTTAAAAACCTTTTAAATAACGGCCTATAATCAAACATAACCTATTAATTGCAACACGCATGCGCAGAATTCAAAATTTTCACTCTAAATAGACGATTTCTACCAATTATTGTTTTAGCGAAAACTAAGACTGTCTTTGTTTTATTTACACAAAATGGAATCTACCTATCATTTTCTGAATCGTACAAAATCAAATTAAGAAAGTCTATTCTAATCTCACCGCTGTCAACCGTCTATAACCTTAAAAAACTAAAATTTTAGAATCATTCAATATTGAAAAAGATTCGCACGTATTTTCTCGATTTATTTAATCTATTGAAAGGAAACATGTCTGACGCGATTGTGAACGATATTTTTTCGTCGTATCAAAAGTATCTCGACAATGAACAAGAAACTCGTGAAGTATGCCTAATACTTTTCATTTTAATTGTCGTTTTTATTAAAAGTACGTTTATCTGTTCATTTATCTATGAATTTAGCAAATTCGGACCGTTGTCAAGGAAATCGAAACACATGCACGTGAAATGATAACCATTCTTCAAGTAATTCACCAGGAAAACAGTTTCCAGGATGGTACGTTTTTCAATAATTTTTATAAGAAAACAACATTTTCTTGATAGTTCCACAGGCCTGTCTGAAAACACGACAAGTATTCGAAAAAGTCCGCCCTGAGTATGAAAAACTCTCTACATTGGTCTCAACTGGACAGTATTACAGATACAATGATCATTGGCGTTTTGTGACGCAGAGATTATGTTTTATTGCAGCTTTAGTCGTTTATTTGGAGGTTGGTATTTTAATAAGCAAGGAAACATGTGCTGAGATTATTGGGGGTAAGTCAAAATTACAAACTTCCCTTAAATTTAGCTCCTCTATCTATTAAGACGGCCTAATGGTGGAACTAAAATGTGAAATTCAAACTTTTAAAATAATTTTTAAAATACAAATTGTTGGTTTCTCATTCTTGTGGTAGTAGATACTCTATTAAATGTAGAATATTTTGATATATGCGATGAATCCGAAAGGTTGTATAGCCATTGAGAATTCGTGTAAAAAATCGAGATTTCTGAAAAATGACTAGATTTAAAGTTTTAAATTTTTTTCATATTTTCCGTAATCCTATTTTTATAAATCATGTCCCATTCGATGAAGAGTGAAATTTACGACAAAGCGGCTCAACATTGTTTTCGTTAAGTTACTTGAAAGCAATATTATAAGTGATGAAAGTTGACTATAACAACGAAAAATTCGATTTTTTTCACGTTAGATTTCTCTATGATAACACATAATAACACACATCTTTGGATATCATAGGATATATCAGATCAAACTACATTTAATATAGAATCAATTAGTGCACGAATAATAATTCTATAATGTGTAAAATAAATAATAATAAAGTTTGAATTTCATATTTTAGTTCCACCTTTTGACCGCTATGTACTGCCGTTGGACTTAAGTCCTCTTAAAATGCTATAATATCAAAAATTGTAATTAATATTAATGGCTTTCATGGTTTACAGTTAAATTAGATCATAAGGAAGGATTTCATCTTGAACTTGAAGATTATTTGATGGGAGTTTTGCAATTATCTTCAGAACTTGTAAGTTGTTTTGAATCATAAAAATTGGGGTTATTTTTGATCATTTTAGGCTCGTTTTGCCGTGAATGCCGTCACAAGTGGCGACTACAATCGCCCAATGGAGATATCGAAATTCGTATCGAATATCAATGCTGGTTTTCGCCTCTTAAACCTTAAAAATGATTCGCTACGCAAACGCTTCGATGTTCTCAAATACGATGTGAAGAAAATTGAGGAAATTGTTTACGATCTCTCCATTCGTGGATTAAAACCTAATCCTGCTCAGTTATCATCAGACGGATAAGTTATTGAAGGTAGAAGAAGGATGCATCATGTTACTATTGGTATTTCATAATAAAAGATTGGTGTAATAGAATGTCGTAATTGTATGTTTGTTTTTGTTAATTTTAGATATTGAAGATTAGATGGCGCTGTTGTTGATTTTAAGGCGAGCCCAGTGAATCTGTGGAAGCTCCACGTGTGTACACCGTCACTTCCGGTACATTGGCGACCTCTACCGGTCATGTGTGTACACAGATGTCACCCCCACCTTTAAGTATTGTATTGGTGTAATTACATTTGATTACGAAAACTACGTATTGTCAACATGTACATTGTGGATTAATGTGTTTATCTTAGACGGTGGATGCGTTTGAGGGTGGCTTTTATTGCGAAAAGTCGTTTTAAGTTGAAGAAATCTAGGTCTAAAGTGCTCGGGTGCGTTCGAGTGTCTTCGGATGCACCCGAAGAGCCGGTAGGAATGAGTCAAAAGTGCGACTTTCATTGCAATTTTTCGCGTTTGTAAACATTAAATGAAGGAGAATTGGATGGTTTGGTAGCGTTTGTAAATTGTGTTTGGATTAATAATTGCGTACAGCGCAGTCGGTAAGTGTTGTTAATCGGCCGGTGTGCAGATCGTGCGACACGCGATCGCCGCGCGTCGCTTGGCGGCATGAATGGCGGCACTCGGTTAGTCAGTGTGGCGCTCGCTTCCCGCGCGCTGGTTGGCGGTGGCGCGCTCGCCCTAGTAAATGGTTCCATGGCCGCGCCGCCATGATGGCTTTCTGTTCGACGCGCTCAACATGGAAAGTTTCGACGGCGTGTGACGGTATTTGTGAGTGAGTGCGCGTCCGCGGAAGCGATGGGAACGTGCTAGGGGACGCGCATCAGCCGCTCGTCGCCGTTGCGGACGGATCGCGTCGCCGTGGGGCGCGTTGTGGTTGTGTGTGGTGCTTGATCGGTTTATATGTTGGCCGCGCCGCCGCGTACCCACTGCTGTCAACAAAGATGTCGAAGCTCTCGTTTCGGCCGCGCGCCCTCGACGCGGGCAAACCGATGCCCATCTACATGGCGGAGGAGCTGCCCGACCTGCCGGACTACTCGGTTATCAATCGAGCGGTGCCGCAGATGCCCTCCGGCATGGAAAAGGAGGAGGAATGTGTAAGTTTTTCCTAGGCGCTCGCAGGCAGGGCGGGTGTACATGGCGCGCACGTACACGGCGCCGCGGCATCCATGATGGCGCTTCACTCAGTGCGCACGGCCGGCGTTTAGGATTTTGGGATTTTCACTAGCTTGCGATGCCTTCCAGGCCATGGAAATGTTATGCCAATCTTGTTTTTCTTGCTGAATTTTTATTTCCCGATTGTTTATCATCGAAACCAGGTCGGAGCTTTATGTTTTGATGTTTCAAATTGAATGTTACGGGTTGAAACATAAACAATCGATATTATTTTGTTTTCCCTCAACTTTTCCAAACTTTTTGTACATTCCTATCAATTCTGCGATACGTAACAAACAAATTTACTCGGGATTATATTCATTACTCTCAAATATCAGTATTGTTTACATATTTATTGTTTATTTACAGTCACATAACCCCAAAATTTGATAGTTTTAGAGTTGGATTTTGATGCTAATTACATGAAAATTCTTTATAGGAGCGTCCTTTATTCCTCGTCCTTTATACCATTTTAAACAAAATTCAAAATTATTACAAATAATCGACTACACTACTTTCTTATCAATTCCAGCAAATGTTATTTAAAACCAACGGAATATAATGTCAATTTTCTTCGATTTACTTTATTTAGGGCCACACAACCTCAAAATGAAAACATTTTAAAGAGATTCTTACTAAAATGAGAATTATTTATAGGAGCACCATCTTCAGCGCGCAATATGCGCGGGGCTTATTATTCCAACTCCAGAGGTGTCGGATACTGCAGACAAATCTATACATGATCAGCTTTATCCGGCCAGCTACAAACAACCGCGCCAACTTATACATATGCAACGTAAGTTTAAGCTAAACTATGTTTTTAGTAGTTTCTAATGAACATTTTGTAGCTTTCACTATGGAACAAGACCTACCAGACTACGATATGGACTCGGAGGATGAAAGGTGGCTGGACACGCAGGCAAAACAGCTCAATTTGACGCCCCTCCGGTTCGAGGTGATGATGGATCGGTTGGAAAAGAGTAGCGGCCAAACGGTGGTGCCGCTTGCCGAGGCCAAGGCGCTACTGAAGGAGGATGATGATCTCATATTGGCAGTACATGATTACTGGCTGAATAAACGCTTAAAATTGGTAAGATTTTTCTTTAATTTTCAATTTTATATTAAATAATAACTTATTATTGCTAAACAAAGATGTACTGGCTAATTTTATTTTGCAATTTAAGCGCCACCCTCTACTTTTGGCTGTGAAAACCGAGCATCGAACCGGCTCGGCGGTGAACAATCCGTACATTGCGTTCCGCCGCCGTTCGGAGAAGATGCAGACGCGCAAGAATCGTAAGAACGACGAAACGTCGTACGAGAAGATGCTGAAGCTGCGCCGCGATTTGTCCCGCGCTGTGAGTTTGCTCGAGTTTATTAAGAAGCGCGAGAAGACGAAGCGCGAGCTGGTGCAGCTCACCGTCGACGTTTTCGAGAAGCGCTATGCGGCGAAGGACTTTAGTGGCGCGCTGGCTGCCGAGTATGCGGCACAGAAGGCGTCGCGGCCGGCATTTACGCCCATCTTCCAGAACAACTATACGAACCACGCGTGGAACAAGTCGAGCGTCAAGGAGGAGCAGTTGCAGCGCGGCCAGAAGCGGCCGTACAAGAAGCGCAAGTACAAATCGTCGCAACACTCCAGCCATCAGCGGGGTGGTGCTGTTATGGCGCACGGCGATGGGGCGGGCGTTGCGTCGTCTGACGACGAGCAGATTACGCCGCCGTCGCCGGAGCCCGAGGATGCGGAGGAGGAGGGACCTTTTGCGTTTCGCAGGCTTCAGAATTGTACCTATCATATGGTATGTATACATAATTCTTAATATTCTTTCTGTTACTTGTCTTTTCTTGCTATTCTTCATTGTTTGTTGTTATTTTGTTGTTTTTTTTGTAGTTTTTTTGTTTGCTTTTTTGCTTTATTTTCTCATTAATCCCCCATTTTGGGTAATAATTTCTGTGTTTTCGTTTTTTAGCCTCTGCCTAGTCAAGGAAATTGGCCGTGGTGTTCGAAAGAGGAGCACGGCAGCGGCGATGACCGGTATCGGTACACGCTCACGTCGTTGGCGAATCCGCGCGCGTGTATCGGTTTTGCTCGACGGCGGATGGGGCGCGGCGGCCGCGTGATCCTCGATCGGCTCTCTGCCGACGTGAACGACTTCTGGCGCAAGATGGACTACACCGTGTACGATTCGACAGACTATGTGGCGGACACGGCGGTGTCGTCGCGAACTGATATCAAAGCGGAACCGCAGGAGGACGCGCTGCCTGCGGCCGCGAGGACAAGTGTGAGTGAAGTGCGCGATATCCAGCCGACGGCGACGACGAGTGCGGGCACGATCGTGGCGGGCGTGGTGAAGCAGGAGGCTGTTGAAGTGCATGACGCTGTCGGCACAAACATCGTCGTCCCTCAGGAACAGCAAACATCGGTACCGACGACGACGGCTACGAAAATGCCCTCGAAAGAGGAGCACGATGAAATGCTTGAAATTCTACAGTCTGTGCGGCGTGATTGGTATGTGACTTTTTAAGACTTGCATTCCTCGCAAAATTGATTTTTTTAAAATTACTTTTCATTTGTCAACTACTTCTCATTTTTAAACTGTTATTCTCTTTTAAATATTTTCTTTTTTTAATTATAACTAATTTCATACTTCTGTTCTATCGAATTTCTGTCCGCTCATGATGATTTTTCTCAATTTAGGTTACATTTTCGACCGAAAACACCACCGCCCGATTACTCACCACCGTGCGAGATGCTGCCGGCGGACGACTACTGCTTTGCGCCCAGCGCGAACACGCCGTTCTCGCTGGAGTTGCGCGCGTTCGACGACAACGCCGACATCTTTACGGAGTGCTCGTTTGTGAGCGCGCCGCTCGAGCTCGACTACGACCTTCTGCCGGAGGACGACGTGCCGATTACGGACACACGGCAGACGGAACCGCCGCCGCGACCTACGTACGCCGCGAGCAGCCGGCGGCCATCGGCGAAGATGGCCAAGCCGGCGCATGTACTGAAGGCGGCTGTGCAGCCGGACGTTGTTGGCTGCTCGCGGTTTAGTGTGAGCGAAAGCGCACGCGACGCGAAGGCCGGTGTGGTCGAGCGACGTCTGCAGAGCAATAACGTGTTGAGTAACTTTGCTAGTCCCAGGCTGCCGGCCGAACAGCAGCAGCTGCACAACGCCAGTGTTGCGAAGCCGCAGGCGGCACAATCGGCACGTGACGCCATTCTCGTGGCGGCTGCCACTGCGATTGTCAATCCGAAAGCAGCGACGGCGATTGGTAGTGCCAATGGGATTGTAACACAGTTGCTTGAAGGTAATTGTCTTATTTTCTTTAATTATTTTGCACCAAACTTGAAGTTTCAAACATTTCGATACGTATTGTAATTATCGTCAAGTACAGAAAGCATCGATATTTTATGTATCGATACTTGTTTGTGAAATATATATAAGGATCGTAGGCAAATCGACAAGTATCGAAAATTACGACATTTTATGTTTCGATACTATTGCCAATGGATTTTTCTTATGGTATATGTATTAATATGTTGACGCTGTATATTTGTGGAGACTGTTAGGGAGTCCGGCTCATTGTATCGAATTTTTATTTATTTAGAACAAATCCAAATTATCCTATAACTTAAGGGTGTATATTGCTGTACTATAATGCGTTACTTCTGTATATGATATAGATGAAACCGGACAGATTAGGAACAAAAAGTACCAGGTGTTCAATCAACCGTACGCGCGGCAGGCGGTGGGAAACAGCATACCGAGTGGTGGCAACAACGCATTCCACAGCATCCACACGTCGGCGCATGCAGTTTCTCTAAACAGCCATAGGTAAATTGCAACGACGAAGATGAATAAACCCTTCGGAAGGGCTGAAGATTCGCTGATGTCTATATGTTTTCGTGTGCGCCTCTTCTTCCAGTGCCAACATCTTGGAAATCCCAATGAGCGGCGACACGGTGGCGAACGCCGTCTCGGCGAAGGTGCAGTGTGACGACGACGACGACGCCACGAAGGCGGCCGCCGCCAGCAAGGCCATCGTGCGCAAGAGTCTCGTCATGGAAGTGACGTGATGCCTAACGATGCACGGGCGCCAGCCCGCCATACAACCATCGCCGTTGCTGCTCGTTGTCGCCGTCGCCATCGCTGCCGTTGCTGCTCGTGGTACTGCTGCTACTGCTGTTGTTCGTGCTGCTACCGTTGCTGCTGCTGCTGCCGCCGATGTTGATTATCGCGGTGGCATCACTTTGCTTTGTTTCACGAGGACGACGACGTGTTAGGTTAGATTACGTTTTTGTTGACGTTTGCCGTATAATGTTTGGTTTTCCATCGGATTTTCGGACTTGTAAGTAGAGCACGATTACATTCGCCACACAAAGTTGTGTGTATTGCGAGCAGCAGATTTACTAGCAGAAATAATTGGAGGGAAAAAGGGAAATAGACGGGGAGAGAAAGAAAGAAAGAAAGTAAGAGGGAAAATACATACTAAAGAACATACGAATTTTACGCTTAATATTTTAAACATGAATGAACCAGAAGAACTAGAAGAACTAACTTCCTTGCTCCAGTAATACTTTCCTGGAATACTTTTTGTACATACATGATGCAATACACTTGAGGTGTTATTTTCGAACAAATTTAATGTATGATAAAAACACGCGCAAAAAATGTAACGCAAAAGGGTCATACTGAAAAGTCAAAGATAGAGGTCTTGTTTGTTTCAAGGAAAAACTTATAGTATTATTGTGTTCATACATTTAGGCCTTTAGCAGGAATTACGAGATTTAATCAGGACACTTTGCAACCAACAGCTCGTGCGTTTTCAACTTTAATTTACCTGAGATTAACTCAAGAGAGAGAGAGAGACATTGTTGCAATTAAATCCAACTTTGTTTTGAAAATCGAAGGAAAATTTTAGAAAACATGAATTAAAAACGTGAAATTGAAATATAAAACGAAAAAGGAAAATGAAATAAAAGAAAAACTGTATAAAAAATCACTTTTAGGTAATCTAATTTATTTTTTCCTTTTGTAATTTGTATCGATAATAATGTTTACCTAATTAGTCATAAGAATACATGAGGCTGTTAAATATTTTCTAGTAACTTATAAACAAAGCAAAACATACATACATACATGCATACATAAAACAGACATATGCTTTGATGGAAACGCGGATAAGGAAATTTCGAAATTCAACTGTTTTCACTTTCTAAAAAAGTATAAATTATGCGAAAAGTGAGCGAAATTGAAGGGAATGTTGTACTTACCGACAGCTCGCGCTACTTTCCGAGAAACATTGTGTACACTCAATGAAAACTCAATGGAAAATAAGTAAATCAATGGGATAATGTGAAGGATAGGATACTGTGTACGCATTTTTGAAAAAAAGTAGCTCAAATGTTCACTTTCTTACACACAATCAATGAAAATTAAATGAAAACGTTGCGAAAATGTAAATATGATGTGATGCGATGACAGGGGAATGAAGAGCGTCTAAGCGTCTAATCTAAGATTTTACCTTCGATCTTTAAATAGCAAATAGTTAATTAAACAAGGTTAAACTTTGCAATGAAAACAATTATTCGCCTATCGATAAAGCGGATGTGTTGTAACAAAGAGATAGATGCGATGAATATTATTCCCCTGATAAAAAATTAACCGAAGTTTTCGAATTTGCGAATTGCGAAAGTGCTAGTGAATTATTGTACTTTAATGTACGGCGAAAATAATTGGGTAAAAATTAACAAAAAAAAAAGAAGTGTACATGTAATTATAACTATTGTATAATTAATCTTGTAATTTCATTAATAATTCATGCGGGAAGGTTGGAAAAGATGAGTTTTTGTACATATAGTGGTTAGAACGTTGTAAAATGCAAAAAAAGTAACAGAAATACTTAGACAAAAATTTCGAAGAAGTTAGGGAGAAGAAAAATACAAGTGTATAATACAATATTTCAATATTTGAAAGCGATATATTTCCATCAGGTATTTCATTCGTATTCGTATGCATTCTTTGATCGTATTTGATTCTGTTTTGTTTTCTATGATCGGTTGTTGTTGTTGATATTGGTGGTGGCGATGCTGACGATGATAATGATGAAAAGAGAATCGATAAGTTGCAAAGAGTGTTCGGCGAATATGATTAACTAGTATGTTTTATAAACAGGAGAAAGAAAACCGCTTTTCTCTTTCGAGTTATACTTTGTAATAATTCATTAATTGACGTTGTTGTTGACTATGAAATGTAAATTCATTGCGAATGACACTCGAATGATACCAAATCCTCTTGATATTATTTATAAATGTCATTTGGGAGACTCGTTTCTTGGCGGACATCTCCGTGGATGTTTTCATATATTTTTTGGAATTTTCGAGAAAATATTAGTTTTCAAAACAATTTTAAGATTTTTTTAAAGAAGATTTTAGAATTTTCAAGGAAATTTAATGTTTTTTCAAGAAAATAAGATTTTCAAGAGAAATTCAAGATTTTTAAGAGAAACTCGAGGTTTTCCAAGATTTTTCATGAAAATGTCAGGATTTTCAAAAGAGAAAAAACAAATTTCAGACATTTTCAGACAAATTCAAAGTTTCCAAATGATTTTCGAGGTTTTCAAAGTATTTTCAAGGTTTTCAAAGTTTTATTTTCAAGAATTTTAAAGATTCTTTAAGAAAATTTCAAATTTTTTAAGATAATTTCAAGAAAAAAGTTAAAAAGCGGCAAATCCCTAGACTTGAAGAGAAATTCACAGTTTGCAAATGATTTTCAAGGAAATTTCATCGTTCTCAAAGTTTTATGTTCAAGATAATCAAAGAATTTGCAAGAAAATTTTAGGATTTTCAAGAATTTTAAATAATTTTCAAGAATTTCAAAGAATATATATGAAAATTTAAAAACATGTAAGAATATTTCACGAAAACAAACAAATGAGGAAATTGGGATTAAGTGGAGAAAAAGTGTCGCATAAGTTTCCCGCCATGTTTCGGTTATTTTTTCGTGCGTCGCGGAACTAAAAAACGAGCATAACACATAAACATGACAAGACTGATTGTAATTTAATGCCATTGGGGAGGCGTGTGCGACGCAAACTTTAGTCCATTAAACTTCAAAATTTCTGAATTAACCAAATTTTCTGCATAAAACCATTTCTGAATCTACAATTGCAAAAAACGTTTATTTTCTACAAATTAACGTTTCTTTCTTCAATATTCGCAATGTCGAAAGAAACTGAAAACAATGCGAATAACTGTAAACAGTTTAACTGAAAAACGTTTTGGTATCAAGAGTTGAAACAATATTGTATATTCTAGGATAATTATTTTGAAAAAAAATGAAACAAAAAAAGGAATCAATGGTGCAAGCTACAAATTTTCATCTATGTAAAATAGTTTCAAAACTTTCCTTCATCTTAAATGAACTAACTGAAAAAAAAATGACTAACGAAAAAAAGCAACAAAAAACGCGAGAAAATGCAAAAAACATGTATGTATTTGAATTAACTAATAGTTTACACATGTAATAGGAGTAATTTTTACGAGTGCGACTGCGTGTGATTGGTATGATGATTTTCTTGTGTTGTTGGCGTGATGAACTGATGAACTTATTTTTCTTACACGATGATTGATTGAGAAAAAAAAATGGGGACGAGAAGAAAACATTCCTTTATTGTGAAGCGTTTTTGTTTTTTAAAATGCGATTTGCATTTTTTTTGAGTTTCGCATTCATGTAAAAAAGACAAAAAGTGCGATCAATCGATGATTACGCAAAAAAATCTATTATATACAGATAAAATGTACATATAATGTAGCAAATGTGATTTTAACTTTAGTTTGAAGGAGGCGCTGTCGTTTGAATTAAGAAACATACGTTTTAAGCAAGATTTTAGTTCGTAATTGCGAGAGAAGGCATACGTTTTTTCTTTCCAAGTCTTTTCTTTCTCTTCATATTTTTTGTTGTTTTAAATTTCTTCTTTTTTTGGCGATCTTTGGAAACGATTTTTATTGAGAGTTTTTTTGTAAACTTTGCATTTTTGTGAATGCGCGCGATTCGCACTATGCGTATATAATTATATTTGTAATATTTACGGGTCCCGATGATATATTGCGAGTGGTTGATGATGCGCTAAAAGAAACAGAAAAGAAAAAAATATGCGAAAAATTGAGAGAAACTAATTAATTGCATAATAAATGCATACAATTGCGTACGAGTGTAAAAGTAAATAACTTAATGATAAAACACACAAAATCGATGATTATTACGCAGGGCAGGATTATTATATAATATTTCAATGTATATTTGTAAATATGTGATTAGGTATTAATATGTGTACGAGTGATCAGTGAGAGATTCCGTGCTCGTTGCGAGTGTCGGTGAATTTCAAATCGAAACAACAAAAAAAGAAACAAAAACAAAACTAAGGAACACTGGGTTTTATTTCATTTTTACAATTTCAGGTTTCGTTGGAGTTGTTTTGAGAACGTTTTACCGTATTTTGCAGTCTACTACGATGTTTGTTTTATTGCTTTATATTAACCCCTTGGCATTACTGTTGTCGCGGTTGCAAAACTTCGAAATTAGTTCCCTGAAATAACACAAGCGGCGCTGCTTAAATAAACAAACCCATTAGATTGGGTCATCTTTTAGTTATCTGTGCTGTTTACATTGAAGAAGGCTCAACTGTCTAATATCATCTGCGCTATGAACTGTGAATCGACGATTGAACCGGATATTATTGTCAATGAGTATATCTAAATACATCCTGAGTTTTCGTAAAAAAATACAAATTACTTTATGCATGAACTTAATTGTCTCTATTTTTTGGGAATGTTTGTATATTTTCCCATTCAAAATGCTGACCTCTTGACTGATTTTTAAGAATAAAGATAAAGATTCTTCCTTGCTTTCCTTAACAAGCAAAAAATGATGTTTAATCAAAGAGGATTTTGTTAAATCGGTAGTTATCGTTCTATGAAAATAATAATATTATGGCCGGATATTATCGCTCTGCACGGATACCAAAAGTTCCGTTAAAATGAAATAGTTTTCACATCTTTTAAAAATTATCTGTGTAATCATATCCGGGTATAAGTGTTAACCGTAATTTCAAATAGCCATCCAACCGGTATTTTTCTTAATTGATATTTATCGAGTTTTATTTTTGTTAAATCGGTAATTACAGTTTTATAAATATGAGGTTATTATTATGGCCGGTTATCATCTCACTGTACGGATACCAAAAATGACGGTAAAAAATGAAATTGTTTTCACATCTTTTAAAAATTATCGGGTTCATTATATCCGTGTATAAGTATTAACCGTGATTTTAAATAACCATCCTACTGGTATGTTTATTTTGATGATATTTATCGATTTTCAAAAATTTTAAGTAACCATATTTAAATGGTTACTTTTTGGGGATGTTTTTGCATTTTCCCATTCAAAATACTGTCCTCTTTCGAATGAGACCATTTTTTCCCTGATTGCAAATACTTTATCCTTTTCACCAAAAATCAGTCAAGGCTAACCCCTTGACTGATTTTGGACAAAAAAGATAAAGTTTCTTCGAACAAGCTGAAAATGGTGTTCAATCAAAGAGGATATCATTCTCTATGAGAAAATATAAAAACATGCTGAAAAAGTTTAATTATTTTCGAGAATCTCTGATTCAAATGAATTATATTACAATGAAAAACTTTCTCGCATTTAAGAAGTTTTATTATTTCTTTCTTATTTGTTGCAATTCGTATATTTACATTTAAAAACATTGAAATCTTTTCTCCGTATATTATACTATAAGTATGAAAATGTGTTCATTTTAATGCCTAAAATTTCATCAAGGATTATGCCTGTTGTTGAGTATGTACGTTGACCATTACATTTTGCTAAAATGTAAGATGAAAATATATAAGTGGAAAAAAAAAGAATTCTTTTTATCTCCACCTTTGCAGGCGGAATTCGATTTTTACAAATGAATAACATGGATACAATATATACAAGTTAATATAGTATGTGGTTCTGTATTCCTACTTAACAAAAGCTTAACTACAGTCTTTATTTGTTGTTACATAGATGTTTCGCCTTGGTAAGGTGATATATAAATCAACAGTACAATAGTGTAATATGCTTAATAGTAGTTACAGGAAATAAAATTAAAAACCTCATGGTATTTTCCCCCCCATAAGGGGATACCGGCCCAACGCGCTACCAACTGCGCCACGGAGATCTGATAGGCCTGTAGTTTGTAGAGTCTTTTTTGTATGTGTCCCTTTGGGAATAGGTATAATTTTGGCGACCTTCCATTGACTGGGGAAGTGGCCTAGGGTAAGTATACTAAGCCGACACTTTAATCACTAGACCAACATCCTAACTGAAAACGTGTGGTTTCCAACTTGTGCGGAAAAAAGGTAAGCAATGAAGCAGGATATTCTCTATGAGAAAATGTAAAAACATAATGCTTTGCGGCGAACTATAAGATTGTAGTCTTCTGGGAAAATGAAACACTACCTCCGCGAAGCTGCGGTTGTCAATTATAGTTTGCTAAAATGTATGATGAAAAAATAAAAATGGAAAAATGAATTATTTTCTCTCAACTTCGCAGTGGGATTCAAACTCGGCGCGACGAAACACAAGGCCAACGTCCTTCCCGCCAGATCAATATCCTGACGGAACATGTACGGTTTCCGAACAAGCCAAAAATGGTAACTAATTAAACAGGATATTCTGCAAAAGCATTCTGAAAAAAATTAATAGTTTTCGAGAATTTCTGTTACAAATAAATTATATTACAATGAAAGACCGTCTCGCATTTAAAACGTTTTATTACTTATTTTCCATTTTTTACCAATTTCAATTCGAACAATTACATTTAAAAATATTGAATTATTATTATTTGTACATTATAAATTATACGTATGAAAACGTATTCATTTTAATCCCTAAAAACTCGGCAAGTATGCCGCCAAAATGGCACAGTGGTGGAGGCGATGGATCCGAACAAGGGGATCAGGCAGTGTGGACTTGAATACCGAGCTGTGGCACACGCCCCCCCCCACCACTTTTTGTTAATTCAATACACCATCCGCCAGATGCTCCACCTGTCCCGAATATAAACGAAGATTACCGATTTAGGCGTGGAATGCGCTCATCTGCTTGTAAGGGCGTAATGCGACTTTATGAAATTATGTCCCCGCGAGTTGTAAGTTCGCGGAGCTTCATTTAAGAAGGTTTGATATGCCCAGCAGAGTAAGCAACACAGAAGAAATACACACGAAGAATACGGTACAGACGCGTAGGAATAATGGTGTAAAAGAACTTAGATCTCTTGGTAATGCTGGACAAGAATTGATTAATTTCACTCATTTCAAAGCGCAAGAAGCGCCAAAGTTGCCAACTTAGGTGGGCAGCGGTTAGTCGGCCGGACGCATGCGCAGCTTGGCAATAAGCGGTGCAACCCTACGTATCAAGGGGCAAAATGTCCCTAGCAGCGTGCTTGGCGCGAACACTGATTTTGCAGTGGTTGCCTTGGTGTACGCCACAGATCAACTATGGGAGAAGAAACGTTTTCGGTGGTGTACGCGTGTAATCTTACTGTTAGCAACGTTTCGTGTTTGATGTTGATACATTTTGGTGTCGAGGCAAACTGTGTAGTGCGCGATATATACTGTGTCTCGTATTGTAACAATGCAAATTAGCAAATGAGACTTTTTCGTCTTTAATTATGTTGGTTATTAAAATATGTGTGGTATTATTTGGCTTCTTCTGTTATGATTCGCAACGGAGTATTGATAATGTTAATAGCTTAAACTACGTGATTTTTCACTAATAAACCAATTTTCAATTTCTACACAGGTAGTTGCCTATCTAGATATATCTATAATCTATGAAGGGGATCGTGGTAAAATGCGATGCCAAGACTAAAACCACAGATTACTCGGTGATAATCAGTATTCGTCGTAGGTTTTCGTTGTTTAGCCATCGATGGTGTTGCCGCTTGCGGCATTTCAGCCCGCATTTCTCCTACCCCACCATCGACCATTGGCAAGTGAACCCACCCTGACTAAAACAGTAATTTTTAAAAACTGTAAAATTTATTCTGGTGGCGGATGGCTCAATTATTTAAGCCAATTTTTCGGTTGATGACTCATTTTCCTACCCAAAAGAGTGGGGACAGGATAATAATGACGATTTAATATACTTGTGTCTTATTTCTAAACACCGAACACTAACGCTTCATGTTTGTTTCTTATCCTGTCATGTACATTTCATTTAATAAATATTCATTCTTCGTATCATTGAAAATAATTGTGATAAGAATATATAAGTGATAATTTCATTTAACTTATATATTTGGCGACTGTGTATACATAAAATTCTCCTTCAGTTAGTTTCCTCAAGAAAAAACAGGGGTGGCCAAGTGTGATTGGTTAACATCGAGGAGTGGCGTCGGCTAGTTTGCTTTACTATTGGACTACTCCTCTCATTGGTCAAGTAAAGCCGGCGCCGGCGACCGCGACGCAACAATGCTATCTAAGTAGCCTTAATTCGGGAGAGATGCCAATTGGTGGAAGTCAATACATGCAAAATGTATTTTTATTACGACTCTTTTTCTTCTTCTTCTTATGTTAAGCTCGTTAGCTTGTGTTTTACTGGCACTTCTCCTGAGATATTGATGTCCAGCTATCGGACCATCTTTTTGGTGGCCTGCCGGTGTGGCGCTTTCCTTGTGGTCTGCCCTCTTTCACCATTCGCGCGATTCTATCGGTCTGCATTCTATCAACGTGGTCGTTCCACATCCTCGTACGATTTCTTGTCGATCGCACTATGTCTGGTACATTGCACCTCTTTCTAATATCGCTGTTCCGTTTCTTGTCCCGGATGGTTAATCCGCTTATGGCTCTTAGAGCGTGCATCTCTGTTGTTCTGAGTATGCGTTTGCTGATGGCGGTGTCCGCTCTTGTTTCCGCGGCGTAGGTTGGAATAGGTCGTATGCAGGCATTATATATACAGGTTTTGCTGGCTATAGACATGTTCCGGTTCTTCCATATAACGTTCCGAAGGCATCCAGATATTCTCGCTGCTTTGTTGGCCTGTTGTCTGACGTCTTCTGCCAGGTTTCCCCAGCTAGAAATCCTTACTCCAAGGTAGTTGAACTGCGAGACTTGTTCAATGGTTGTGTTATTAATAACAATTTTGGCCCTGATGGGTATTTTGGAGATTACCATACATTTTGTTTTTTTGGTTGAGACAGTCATGTTAAGTTTTTTTGACGATTTCTTGAATGCAGTTCGTCTTCGGTGTCAGCCAATAGCGTAGCGCCGTCTGCATAACCTACGCATTGTATGTTGTTCTCTCCGATCTTATAACCTTCAGTTGTTTTCTTGGTGTCTGTTATAATTTGGTCCATAATTGTATTAAATAATAGGCTAAGGCTAATATTTCTAAGGCTGTCTCTCTTAAAACGACTCTTCTTAAAAATACTTATTTTTATAATGTTTCATTGCATGGCAAAAGAACATTCATGTTCCATTAATAAATGTGATTGTTGTGTAAAAAGTAAACAATACAGCTAAGCAAACATAAAGCAAACATAATACTTTTATCATTTCAATAAAATCATTTTTGTATCTATAAAAATAAGAAAAAAGTTCTAATAACCTCAGTATCATTTATTTCAAGAAAATATTGAGATTTTCCAGGCATTAATTTTAATTCCAAATCGAAAAATCATCAAAAACTCTAAAAGAAGAATCATCAACTGAAATTGAAAGAATTAACAACAACTAAACAATAAATAACTAATAATTAACAAGACGCCAAACAAAACAGGCGTTTCTTGAACGAATTCCTCGAATTATTCGGATTCCACAACTCCTGATACTTTGACGACTTCAGTTCGTTAGCAAGTAATTTATTAATAAATTTTCGGTAGTAACAACTAACAACAACCTCGTCTTAAGATTTGAAGCAAACGGCCATGAACGTGACGAAGGTCAAAGCAGCGAATATAAACTTTAAACTTCATAATTTGTGCTAAGAAGTAAGCGACGAACGTTTGGTAGTCCGACTCCGAGTTGAAGAATTATCGATTGAAGAATTATACGATTAGAGACGGTTGATTTTCGGGCAAGATGAGCGAAGGTCTCGCGACGGCGCCAGACCGCGACGATTCGCGGATGAAAAAACGGATCCAGCGCACGCTTTCGAAAATATCTCTCCCATGTGTATGCATATTCTAATTGCGGCATTACGTAAGTGGACCGTTTCGTTCATTCATGTTTGTCGATTAATAGACCCGGAAGACACTTTTATTTGGATTTTTTTCTATTTGAAATTTTTAATGTTTAATAGAGCTATATAGTTATGGAGTAATTAGTAATCAGTGGAGGAGCAGTAATACGTAAATAGTGGCTATAATCCTTTTAATATTTTCAATTTTATTTAACTAATAACACTTTGGTAATATTACATTTTCTTAGGGAATATTTTGTTGTTTGATAAGAGGCTATTTTCTTTAGTTATTTGAAAAATGGGCACTTCATTGGTTGAAGATACCACGAGGTAGGCGTGTTCCTGAAGTACGCCTAGGTGTGGCTACAAAGGTTGCGGTCGCTGGGAAAGGGGGCGTGGTCTAGATTTACATAAGATGATATGAATCTTGCCGGTGCCTCCCGAGGGGTGAGAATAAGAGGGCAGGGCTTCGTTAGTTAGTCAATTAGGACACCGCAGTAGGGAAAATAAAATGGCGAACGTTTAGTGAAATGTTAATAATATTAAATTTTCTTGGTAAATATTTTATTAGTTGTTACTATCTTTAGTTATTCGATGAATGGGAAACTCCTTTGCTTGAAGATACCAGGAGGTAGGCGTGTTCTACAAGTACATCTTCAAAAGCATGTATAAGACGTTGCCACATGGGGTGAAATCGGCGGGTAAGTAGGCGTGGCCTAGTTTTACATAGGGCGATATGGAACTTGCCGATGTCTCCTTTGTTTTGGATATAAAATCACGATCTACCAAATCAGGGTAGTGAATTGGGAAAAACAACATGGCGGACGATTTATAGAGAGGCAGAGAGAGAGAGAGAGAGAGAGGCGAGAATAAGTGGGCGGGGCTTAGTGAGGGGACAATTATAGTGAATCAATCATGGTAGGAGTATAGGAAAAATAAAATGGCGACCGTTTAATAGAGGGGTATAAGTGGGTATGTACTAGGCAGGAGACAAAATGGAGGTCAACCAATCAGGGTAGTTAAGTGGGAAAAACAAAATGTCGGATATTTTAGGGATAAGGGAAGTGAATTGGATTTAGGAGTTGGACATAATGGCCGACCACGAAAAAATAAAACGGCGACTGTTTGATAGAATGAGAAATCAATATGGTGGTTAATCAAGCTGAATAAGAAATATAATGAAATAGGACAAAATGGTCAATGTCTGCAAGAGAGATACAGATAAGTGGGCGGGGTTAAAGACGGACACAAAATTTCCTTCGACCAATCAATGTAATAGGCTGGAATAATACAAAGTGGTGGATATTTTTTTTGATGGGGCAGAGGAGAGAGAGATAAGGAAAGTGAAATTTAGAAGTGGGATAAAAGGTTAGTCGCTAGAAAATACAAAATGGCGAACTTTGAAAAAACTTACGAGGGGAAACAAAGAGTGAAGTAAGGAACAAAATAATGAAAGTTTGACGGAATGTGATGTGGGCACGACGTTTCAAAGAGAAATCAGTGAGCAGATCATAAGGGAAAAACAAAATTCGATTCGTCCAATCAATGTAGACAGAGATAAACACACACACACACACACACCGGCTGAATATTATTCACCCACAACTTACCAAAAACACTTACAACACTAAAACATTCAACACCCAAAATTCCATCCTCAACATTCAAACACACAACTACTACTACACAACAACTACTACACAACAAAAACAACACAAATTGTAAACACAATGTGTAAACATACAAATATATATAGATGGCGGCAACTATGTGTAATCTGCATGTACCACCATCTCCACCACCACGGACGACTCTGCGCATCTGGACATTTGCGTGGGGAAGATAAAAGTCTTCCTCCAAAATTTGTTCCAAATAAAACATAATTCTATTCTTGCCTTAAGTTTAAGAATAACCTATTCAAGATTCACGAATTTATTCGAAATCACATTGAATAAAGTTTTCTTGTGTTCAGTTGTAAATTTCGGCGTGTTAAATTATAAAACCACCAAATCCTTTCAACGTCTTGGACTAAGAAACATGTACATGTAATATGTACAAACACGGCAGAAAAACCTTAGGGTTGATAGCCATTAAAATATATACATTAATTTTTCTTTTTAAACGAAACAATATGATTTAAACCTTGTTGAACACCTTGTTCAGGATGTAACTGTCAACACAAATTAAAAGAAAAGTCTTTGATTCCATAATTATGTAAACTTGATGATGTGTGTGTGTGCGCGCTGATGTACACTATTAGAACACCAAGGCCGTACCCAAGCCGTGCCATTTTCATGACTAATTCTAACCATTCTTTTATTGACTTTTCCCAGTCTTCCACGTCCACCTTCCTACCGTTCAATCGGATATATACTATATAATACCTTACATAATTCGATGCGAAAATCATACTAATCTCAGAATCACAATCACAGTCAGCTAGGACATTGCATGTTTTCCTGATTGTAATTCATTTTTGTCATCGAATTTCCTCAGTAAAATGGCGGCCATCTTGAGCATGCAGGTTGCAGTTAGTTGCACTAACGTCAAGGATTCGTATATTTTGCATGTGGCCAAATAAGCGGCAATTTTGCCGTAATGACGAGCTGTGCGTTTTGCGCACAAATATAATTTGCCGCGTGCAATTTGCAGTGTGACATAATTGCAGAATAGATATAGAAAAAAAAACGGCGTACGCGCGTCCTTGGTGCGCAGCACATCGCGGCGAGCGCAAATTGTCGACGACAAAGTACATCGCAAAGCACTTCAAACGCGAAAAAAACATACACATACATCGGATGTTCGTCGAACGGTGCAATGTGCAAACTTGCGAAGCAATTAAACAATTTATCAAATTACTTAAATGGTAGAAATGGCGAAATGTTGTTGAAATGTGGTGAAAAAAACGGGGGAAAACTAGTTTTTCCTCTTAGCCAATCAACAATTTATGCTTGTTAATGCGAAATTGCACACAGGCTAGATGAAATTATGCCTATTTGATTGTACAATTAAATATTATAATTACAGTGGCATTAAATTGCGTTTGAAAAGAAATTGTATAGCAATGAGTGCAACAATGTTTTTTTCTTATAAATTTAAATATGTTTGCCAGACAAACACGATAATTTGAAATAGTCGTATATCAATTAATAACTATTCAAGAATATTCCGTCAAAATTTCAAGTCGATAACTGCGATATTAACGAAGTTATAGCTCATAATGCTCATGAAAATATATAAGATTCTTATATTTATCAAATTTTATCAGATGCGTTTTTTCTCGGAACATCGTTTTGCAATTTTGCGTACACGATTGAGGAAAATCTATCGCACCGATTTCGTTGAATAGTAACTTATTTTATAGATAATGAAATTCTCTACAATATGATGTTAATTGTTTTTTGAACAAATATATATGTACATATTATTTTCGTAGTATTATGTCGAATTTGTTTGCGAGGAATGGACTTTAAATTTAAAACAGTCTAAAAACATGCAATTTTAACTTTTTTTAAATACTCGACGTCATATTCAAGAAAATGTTACAACCTTTCCATAAACATTTTGCTTATTCGTTGCTCTTAAAAATTAAGGGCGCTTGAGTGTACGCAGCTGAGCAAAAAACGAGGCGATATTTGTGTTGACATCAATTTTAAACTAAAATGTGGTTTCTAACGTGAAAAATTGACACTGTGTTTATAAATTTTACAATAAATTGATAAAAATTCAAATTGTTTTGATTTGGAGTATCTAAGGACAGAAATCATGTATTTTTTGACCTGATAAATGAAGTTATTCCCGTTTAAAGGAAGTTCATTCTGAATGATATACATTTTTATAGTTTTTTGTAACCTCTATCGCTATTTTTCGGAATAATTGAATATGTAATCCTTGGACTCTCCCATATGTGCTCACCGGAGAGACGTGTACTAATGTTTATTTTTTCTCCACCTGGGTCTATCTGAGTGTTGGCACATTGCGTACTTTGCGCAGATCTATCATTAATAAATATAAGAGCGTGTGTTTCGCTGATTCGCGCATTCGGTCGAGTAAAGCGCTACGCGCAACTTTAACATTTGACTAACAAAGTCATACAATAAGTCAAACCTATCAAACAGTTTCGAATGGATTTTAAAAACAGTGTGAGTTGTGAGCCACAAACTGCTTTCGTTACAATTGTAGGCTTCATTGCAATGGCATTAAAGGCATTCAAGGGATTTGAGAGATAGCCTCTCCTAGGCTTTGTCTGTCGTTTTTTTTGCAAGAAGACATAGCCTGACTGAGGTTAATTCTAAATCTCATAGAAACTTCTGTTAACCCCCAAAAGCACTTGAAAACTTACCCAAAAATATAAAGGTATGAACTAATCTGTCTTATTCGTATTTTCCTTAGTTCTTAATTAGTTATTTGATATGAAATTTTCAGGAAATATTCTTGAATTTGCTTACTATTAATTAAGATACTTTCCAGAAGAATCAGGGATTTTTTTCACGTTAAAAAACGAAATGCTAGGCTGCGTACATTCTAGAGTCATTAATTTTAATTAAAACTAAGAAACCAAACATTTTTTATAAAGTCAATAAAATTTTCTTGAATATGACGTTGAGTATTATCAACAAAAAAGAAAGACTTTCATGTTTTTATACACTTTTAAATTTTAATTTAATTTTCGCATTCAAATTCGACTGAAAAATAGGGAAATGTATATAATATATACCTTTTCAAAAAACAATTTACGTCATATTCTAAAGAATTTAATTCTCTATAAAATAAGGTGCCACTCAGTCAAATTGGTTAGGTAGAATTTGTTTACTCGTGCACGCAAAGTGAAAAACGATGCGAAAAAATTCGTTTAAGCTGCATGAACATAAGAATACTCCAATTTTTATAAACATTATTAGCAATAACTTTGTAAATACTAAAAATATTTACTTGAAATTTTTAGAGAATATTCGTGGATAGTTCAGCTATTGATTAAAGTTATTTCCAAATTTTTGACTCTTAAAACAAGTGAATAAATTAACGAAATATTTGAAATTGCCGTAAAATTATGTTTTTTCAATTTTTACTTTTAAAACTAGTTTAAACAATAATTTTATACAAATTAAGCATCTACAGTACAGCCAGTCATGTTATAAAACAATAATAGAACTAATAAATTGAGCAATGTTCATTTTCATTAACTTAGCAACAATTTAACTTACAAATACTTGAAAAAAACACTGAAAATTTTACTGAAAACAGACAAAACAACTTAAACTTAAATTTTTTTCTTATATCTTTGCTTCGGTCTATTATTCTTATTTATTCTTATTTATTCGTATTTCATTAATATTTACTACAGAATTCCCAATACAATTAATATGACAAACAAAAATAGATGTAATAAATTCCACATTAATTTTTATTGTTAGAAACTCCTAAACTTTTCAACTCCTACAAATAAAAGTATAAATAAAAACATGATTTGGCATGGTAACAAAAATATTCACCAAGGAAAAATGGCGTAATGTTTAAGATGAATGCATTTATATACACATGTTGCACATTTAAAAATACACTCATATACAGTCGAATTGTTTAATAACCTGTATTAAGATGTTGTTTGTGCGGTAGGTTCGTCTAGGTCGATGTTGTTTGCTTGGTTTCGTTTTGGTTTTTGGACGTTTTACTTTTTATAGCGATTTGATGGTCGGAATAACGCTACACAACCGCCGACGAAATAATAAAATTGCACGTACAAAAAATGCAATTTACATTCAAGGCCGCTGCGCTGCACCTTCATGACTAGACCAGACCATCACCACGATGGCCGCCGCATCGCAACCATATCGAAATCAACATTCAAACAATAAATAAATTGCTTTTTTTCAATGATACAAAGTGACTTTACCAATATAAGCATCGACTAATAACCAAATTGCTTCGATTCTGCGAAAAATATGGATAGACGTACAATATAAACATTAACAGGTTTGTTTTTGAAGTTGCTTTGTGTATGGGAGTCGAATTTAGGCGGCTTATAGGTCATTAACTAACAATCTGATTTTATCATTTCGTTTTTTATAATGTGTGTTTTGTTTCAACTTGAGAGATAGGGAATTTTTTGTATTTTTGATTTAACTTTTTGGGTTTCTATTTAATTATTTGGCGTTTGCCTAAGTGGCATAATATAAAAGTTATAATGATTTTTTTTAGAATCAGCACTTTTTTGAAGATTGTTTGTTTGGGGTTTTAGAACATTATTCTAAGGAAGAGGAGTTGCGTTGTGATAACAATATTTAGGATAGATAATAAGGTACAATTGAAGTACAACTATTCAAAATTTCAATCAAATTTGTTTTAAATTGTCGAAGTTATAGCGATTTATTTGGAGTATTTGAGTTTAGACGCTATACAAACCGCAAAATTAAAAAACAAAACTAAACTATGATTTCTGAGAAGGGTAGTAAAGTTATGATTAGCAAATTTTACCTAGATGATTAGGTAGAATTGAAGTATCTTTGTGCAAAATTTTAACTAAAAATGTCGAAACATGAAGAAGTTACAGCAATTTATTTAAAGCATAACTTTTTGGCTCATTTACAATACCAAAAATTTCATTCATTATAATTAAGATTTCACATAGCAAGAGTAGATTTCTTAATATAGTTGCATTATTAAGAAATCTACTCTTGACATTAATAAAGATGTCATCGAAGTAATTTTGTGTACATTTTCACGAAGAAATGTTAAAAAATGTAAAAGTTACAACAATTTATTCGAGTCATTTCGTTTGTGACGCTTTGGTATATGAAGTAAAATAAAAATTCAACGACGATTTTTGATAAGTCTGTTAACGTTATGATAACTATAAATTGATAAAGTAGAACTAATGAACATTTGGGCCAAATTTTAACTAAAATGTAGAAAAACCAAGAAGTTGCAGCCACTTATTGAAAGTCTTGGGTTTTGATCGATTTGCGATACAAAAGTTTTTCACATTATTTTTTCTTTTTTTTTTTTGATTTCTGGTAACATGAGCTTAACAGTGTATATTTGAAAGATTTTATTTTGAGGTACTTGCCTCACCGCATCATCTTTTATAGGTATTAGCGGTTTTAAAGATATTAAATGACTAAAATGTTTTTTGTTTGTTAGTTTAAAAATAATTTCTATAGTTTAACTTGTTCCATCCGTTTCTATACTATTGTTGAGTAGATGCAATTGTGCATATGACGAATGGCATTACGTAATTGAAATATTGAAATACGTGCGGTGCGCGAGCGTTGGTTCGTTTATATGAGCACCTGTGCCTTGTACTTAATTACAGCGTTTGCACACCGAGGTCTTTGGTTTGTTCGCATGCCTACCTGTGTGCATTTGTGCATGATGCGTGCAATGTCATAAAAACTATGGATACAACATTTTATTAACCAAACATTTAATAAATACCCAATTTATTATTTAATTATACATTTTGAAAATTTATAAAAATTGTTATAATTAACAACTGTTCGCTATTAATTAAGTTTTTATATAATAACAGGAAATTGTTGTGGTTGAGTTATTTTGCAAGTTGATCTTGTTGATTTAGCATGTATTGATTCAATATGTTTGATTTAATATTTTCATTTTATCCCAGTTTGGGATAGGAATTCCTATTGGCAAGATAGGGCGGTCTTAAAATGAAGGAAATAGGAGGAATAGTTGCCATGGTAACACCCTTCTGGGGTTGCTACTAAAGCCAATCGATATTTTTCTTTTTAATTCGACGAATGAGAGTGTATTTTAAATACTAGTATGTGTGTCAAATGATTGGTGGACTTTCAATTATGGGAGGACCTCATGTACCACGTTAAAAAACATGATTTTTATTATGTCTTTTCTTAGGTACCATATCTATTTTTCAAAGAAGAGCAGGTACTGGAGTAATCTCAGCGTATAAGGCTGCATCCACCGAGGCTATCCTAGTCTTTATCAGAATTGTTCCTATTTGCCTATGCATCATTGATGCGGTAAACGAGATGGGATAGGAAGGGAGCGCCTAATCCGAGATGTCAGGAAATGGAGGAATCGTCCTCATATGGAGATAAATTTCTGGCTTAAACAATTTCTGGCAGGGCATGGAAGTTGAATTACCTCTGCAGACGCAAGAATTGGACAGCACATTAGCACAACAAATGTTGCGAACCGATGGCTCTGGCAAGTTTCCATCACCAAGCCACTGCTAAGTTTACAACATTGTATGATTCGGAACGTCTTAGGTGGAATTTTCCATATTTTTTATGTATGTCGCCAAGTAGTTTAGTCTAGAGTTAAGTACTTCCAAATATTATGTCAAGCGGAGCAATTCGTCACACTTCAACAATCTCTGGGCCATTAAGAATTAAATATACGAATACGATAAACCCAAGCTGCCCAGAGAT